>CAEGAE010023668.1:0-16159 GCA_903067095.1 Girardinus metallicus | reverse complement strand
CTGGAGCAGAATCTGACTTAGGGGCCCCTCTTGGTGCTAAAAACATGAGCACCTCTACCAGCTTCTGTGTTAGATTTAGTGGAATCTGGGAGAGGGGCAGTAGTTTAATTGGCCAACCTAAAAACAATCAGTTATAATTGCAGTTTACTAATTTGTATTTGTGAACCAAAAGAGCTTAAACTCAAATATTAAACTCAAAGCATCAGATTGTTGTTATGGTAACAAAACAATCTAACTATGAATATTGTTCTTTGAACTTTTACAAAGTAAACTTGCCAGCTCCTTAAAGTCTTACATTTAAATGTTAAACAAAATGTTTAAATTTATGTATGCTGAAATCATTAAATTGAATTGTCAGCAAACCTTGACAATTCCAAAAAACAAATGTTACATTTATGTATCTGTGGTATGTGTTAAAATATTAGCATTTATGGGGCCCGTAAAGGCCTCCGGGGCCTTATAGAGCTGCTGACTTAATTTGGATTAAACAGAAGTGCAAATAATTGGTATTGATTTTAATTGTATTGTTTTTTTGTTGTAAACAAATATTTTAGTAATTAAGTAATCTATCGATTATTCTTACAATTAATCGAGTAATCGGATAAAAAAAATACATATATTGGTAAATCTGGCATAACACCGGTGTCACTATCGGATATCAGTCCATCTTTAAATTTTTGAGCATCCCCAACAGTTACTTTTCTGTAGTTTAGAAAACTAACCTGTAACAATAATAACTGACTTTCTAAGTTAACCTAAAGAAAAGTTATACAAAGACCTAAAATTCTATTCAATTTAATAATAAAGAGGCAGGTTCACAAATACGCTTATAAAAAATGTTTATGATCCAGCTTTTAGTTTATGTATTCATCTTCAGTGAGTTTAATAGATGAATTCGCACCTTGCCCCATACCTATCAAGCTTTGGGTTTGAGAATACAGGAAATGTTGCCTGGAGTGGGGGGGCTTAGGGTGGTGGGGGCTAGAGGAGGCGAGTGAACAAACATAAGATGGGGTGGAGGGGAGGAAATAGACCAGGGGAAGCCCTTGCAGAGGGAGAGAGCTTAAGAGAACATAAGTCCGGGAACCGGTAGACCAGAGGACGAAAGTAAGGACAGGGGGGAGCAATACTGGATATTGACGGCACCTTCGTTTGTCACACAAAACTCATCTACCAGCCATGTACCGCCACAATGATTTCCGCCACCCGTTTGTTGATGATATGAAATGTATTGTGCGGTTCGTCGGTAAAGCTACACTTACACTGGAAGCATCAACTACTCAGCCGTCCGCCGTGTTCAGTCTATCCGCTCACCTGTATAAATACTCCTGCGGCGCTCTTCCTGCTGTTCGCTGTGAACCAGTAGTTTCCGGAGGAGAAAGGCTACACCAGGCATCGCGCCAGTCATTTTAAGGATGCCAAAAAACAATGAAAACCCGGACATTAGCATCAATCTATAAAATCCCGACGGGCCGAACTTGAAAACTGGACATTATGCTGCTAACACTACAACGCAGGCGAAGTGAGAGCTCCGCTCAACGCAAGGAATAACTCAGATGGAACACGGTGCGCCAAGAAATAAAACAACAAAGCTTCGAGGCAGGTAAATTTTCCTTGAGGAATTTTAATAATCGAGGTACTCGAATCATTCGAGAAATCGTTTCATCTCTAATATATATATATAAATATACACACAGGTTGGTCTTTTATGATGCTGTGTGAAAGCTGCATGTGTGAAGTTCATCCAGAATCTTTTTAGAAAATTAACATCAATCTAACCAGAAAAGATTGATATTCTCTTCATGTTAGCTAAATTTTTTGATGTACTGCTATCTCTTTTTTTAGGATACACAACACTTTTGCAGAAACCACCTTAATTTTTCTCTAAGACAGGAGAGACAGATTTTGCATAAAGAGTCTGGTTTCTTGCATCTGTAAATATCCCCTAATATTTCCCCAAAGAATACACCTGAATGTTGAAAGGCAAAGCTTTTGTTTTCTAAATGGGTCGTGATCTATTTTCCTTGTGGAGTCCAACAGGTAAGCCATTTGTCAAGCAAGTGCGTTCCTTTTTTAATCAATTTGCACAGTTTAAAACCATTCATCTCCATATCCCTGTTTGACTGCTTTATTAGATGCAAAATGTCAGATAGTGTAATAATGGTGAAGCAAGGCTCTGGATTATTGCAGAATCGCCAAATACAAATGATTTCTTCCCTGATTATCTTCCTCTGGCGCCTTGCCATATTCCTGTTTTTTTTTTGTTTGCTTTTTTGTTGTTTTTTTGCTGTGGCAGCACATCAACATATTGAGGACATTTAAATGAAGACATTTTATTCTCTGATAATTATTCAATATTTTATGCAACGCAGGGCGAAAATTAGCTGAAAATGAGAATAAAATCAACTGGAATCTAACTTGTTATTGGCTGCAAATAGATCAATGCTCCTGCTTTTCTTTTTCAAGTAAGACAAATTCAATAGAACAAAAAAAAAAAAACCTGCGTCATATTGAGAGGGCTACTTCTATTTTGCTTCTGCATGTTCTCCATGTGCTTAGCCAAGCAAAACATGACTAAAACTGGTTAGAAAGCCAGCTGGACCTCTATTTAAATTTCATCATTATTACAGTCTGTCGGCAAGAAATTCTCTTTCTTCGGCTCTGACCCTTGGCCTCATGCCCTTCATCTAATGCAGATGAGAAGTGTAAAAGCATCATGGTGGAATGAGGTTATCAAAACATCCAGGTGAAGCGCGTCTAAGCTGGGAATGAAAAGATTCAGAGCCAAGTTGGCCCATAGCTTTGTGGCAGAGGGCATCTCGTGGTGTCAGCCGACAACAACTGGTTTCATTCACCTGAGGCTACCTCAAAGCCAGTTCACACAATCATGTTCAAAAACGGTAGAGGGTCAAAATGAATAAAATAAAATAAAAATACGTTTGGTGATTGTGGTTCAAAAAAGTTACATTCATAAGATACTAGTCATCTGAACCAGTTGCAGATCATTAAGGTGTGGCTGGATTTTTTTATTTCATTCAATAAATTAAAAGCATTCCATGTAATATCAAACCACTTAAGAATGCTAGGCCAAGGCTCATATTCTGTGATTATTTTAAATAATTTTTTTGTCAAACAATTACAGAAGAAAATAGACAGAGATGAAGTTATTAGCACAAATATTCTAGAACACATATCTGAGTAGATAAACATGAACCAATGGAAAGTATTTATTTTAAAATGAGCTGGACTGAGATTTCAGTAGTCATTAATGGAATGCACACGTAAAATATCTGGGTATGATTTTGCTGAGAGGCGCAGCTGGTAGAGCTGTTGCCTTGCAGCAAGAAGGTTCTGGGTTCGATTCCCGGCCGGGGACTTTCTGCATGGAGATTGCATGTTCTCCCTGTGCATGCTGGGTTCTCTCCGGCTTCCTCACACAATCCAAAAACATGACTGTCAGGTTGATTGGTCTCTCCAAATTGTCCCTAGGTGTGAGTGTTTGTGCATGGTTGTTTGTCCTGTATGTCTCTGTGTTGCCCTGCGACAGACTGGTGACCTGTCCAGGGCTGGCCCGCGCCTCTCAGCCCGAACGCTTGTTCGAGATGGGCACCAGCACCTCCCGACCCCATTAAGGGACAAGGGTGAACAGAAAATGGATGGATGGATGATTTTGCTGCAAGTCTGTTCATTAAATAAAAAACTGAAAAGAGTGAAATACCTTTAGAATTCTGCTTTTCTAAGAAGACTTCAAGAGAAACATCAAAATCATTTCTTCAGCAGGTTGCCAGGTGACGCAGATAAACCAATATCAGAGCTGTTTTTTATTTTATTGAGATTAGATCATAAAAGCTACAAACAGATTTGATCATATTTCATAGATCTGCCTGAAGAATATCACCTTTAGTTGAGTTCTGAGCGACTTCAATACGTTCTCACGGATTTTTTTTATATTCCTAACATTTTTGGAGGGGATGTTAGTCATAAATAATAATCAGCAGTGTGAGAGAGGAGTAGTGAAGACATGGAGCTAATCCTCATCTGTGAGTGATTTATATGTATTTTGCTCAGAATATTCCAAAAATATTCATGATTAATGTGACTTCATTTGAGTGTCTTTCTGCAGCGTTCCAAGAAATCCAGGTGTTCGTCCCTCAAAGGCAGCATTTAACTCAAATGGCCTTACACACATAATACTCTCTGCTCTCTGATGATGGGCTTCAACAAGTTTTCTTCAAAATGCCTCGAGCATAAAATCAGCCAAGTCATGTGGAATTAGGTAATACAGAAAAACAACGCTGATGCTTGCCATCTTTACAGCTCTCAGGAAAAGCCCCGACACTCAGTATCAGGGAAGGAAGGGTTCTGAAAAAACAGTCGTTACCACTGAGCTTCTCCATGTTATGGTTTATGCTAGATTTTTTTTTTTTCAGTTCAAGATAAGCAAAGATTACTGATGTACAGAAGTACTTCAGTCATGTAATATTAATTCCTTCTCCAGTGCTCATATTTGTGAACAGTTTCTCAATTGATAGTAGTTTAAAAGTCTGTATAGTCTACATTAATAAAGGCAAATGTCAGTAGAACATAATTAAGTGAACCGATTTCAGTCTTTTCAAAAGTGAAACGTAGATTGTTCCACACCAGGAGGTATATTTCAAGTCCTTATTTGTACTATTATTGATGATTATGGCTAACTCAGACCAGCAGTTTTGTTTCCTAAGAAAGGAGATAGACTACTCCAAAACACCAATATTTTTTTTAACACAATGCAGTTATATTAGGCCTATATTATAGTTTTGCCCATTCCCAGTATTGAACAAGAGGTGGAGTGCAGCCTGATTGGTCACCGGTCCATTGCAGGAAACACAATCATGTTCAAAAATCATGAAGGCACACAAATACACACTACGTTAAGAGCAATTAAGGATGTTTGACACCTGACGGTCCAGTAGACTCAGTTCGATTGGGGACCAAAATTGCAACATTTGTTACATTTTCAGCTGCTGTGGTTCTCTTTCTCACTGCACCAACAGTTAAAAACCAGTTCCCCTCCTTGTCTGTTGTGGTGCTGCACCACAAACCATAGAAGGAAATGACACAAAAACCTCTGAAGGAGACACTGAGCGCAACTTACTTCCTTCTTCACGGGATGTATACTAAAATGGAGTGGCATTTTAGTTTATGATTGTATGATTTCTCTTTTGACTGGCTAAAAACAACAAGACATTCCTACTGCTAGACGCTTGTGTTTGTTTTGGTTGTTTGCCCAGAATGCCTTGCATCATTGTCAAGTTCCTGTTTTTGGAACGGTCTGTTGTCTGCTTGCGTTCACATATTCATTTGAATTGTACCAGAGTTAATTTCCACCAAACCGAAACCTAGGATTTTATGCAGACCAGTGTTTATGTTTTTGGTCTGCATCAAATTTTGATTAAGGAAATGGACTTTTGACAAAGGAAATGGACTTTCTAGACAAACAGACTAGAGTTTGATTAAAGTGAACTAATCAGAGTTGGTGTGGATGTACCCTTGGAGTCACCAAATATCTTACAGTCCTGCTTTTGAACTGTGGGAGGAAGCAAGTACCTGGAGAGAACCCATGCCAACTGCACCCCTGTGCAGCCTGTATTCCTAGATACTAATGGAAAATTTATTGGAAGAACGATACATGGCAGAAACATGTACACAAACAAGAAAGACAAAGCCTTGAAGGGACCTTGAACCAATCTGTGTTTTACAAGAAGCCACAAAGGACCTGGCCTGCAATGGTCACCTTTCCTGAAGTAAACCACTCTGGAAAAAAGCATGTCAGAAATATCTTAGCAAGTCTAAGAAGAAAAAGGACTGGAGTCTGGTGGAAGAGTGGAGAGCACAAAATCTACTTTGCTTGAGGCCATTCAGTGATGATATGTAGTGTCATGTCACCTGCTGGTGTTGGTCCAGTGGGCTTTATCAAGTTTAAACTCAGCACAGACATTTATCAGGAAATGTTCATTTCATGCCTTTCTGCTGACAAGCTTTATGAAGACGATTTCATTTTGCAGCAGTACATGGTACCTAGTCACACTGCCAAAAGTCCTACTACCTGGTTTAATAGCTGTGGTATCACTGGACTTTCTTCACCCTTAGAGAAAGAGAGGCTTGTTGCCATGAGGAAGATGAGAGACACCAGAGTGAACAATGGAGACCAGCTGAAATATTTTAAGCATCGTTTCCATTAAAGCTCAGCAGAACCACAGGCTGATCGCCTCCACGCCACGCCACAGTAATTCATTTAGAAAGTCCCTCCACCAAGTCCTGGGTACATCTACTGTACAATAAATGGACATACTGCTCAGGACTTTCACATTTCTATAAATAAAAAAACGAACATGTTGATTATGCTGTAATTTAGCTGTAGCTGTCGAGACGTCCCACTGTGTGGAAATGAGTAGCGTTTCTTCCAGTCTGTGTCAGGATGATTTCACTCTGCTGCAGTAACCCTGAGCAGGCCAGTCCACCACTGATGGTGCTCAACACACAGGTGAACGTTTACTGCATTGTGTGGGGCATGAACATTATGCAGAAAAATAACATTACAATAAAATGCTTTCCATTCTATTCATAGTTTATGTGTATAATTGAAATTTGAAGATTGGATCCATCACCTTTTTGGATGTGTTGCCACTGAAGTTCAGCTCAGAGGCTTCAGCGAACAATTGATCAGTCGAGGGTTCACACACTTCACTCACATCTTCTGCCAAATATTGGCTGAGATTTATTTATTTTTTCTCAAGGACATGACATTCAGATGCTTCCCTCCTCTGCATGTTGCGTTCAGGGCTTTCAGCTGCCAAACTGCTGCAACATACCCAGCTTTCAGCTCATCGCTCTTTGAATGTCTCTGCAGGAGCAAAAAGGGTATTTCATGCTGGCCAAAATCAACTTTATATTGTGCCTTTCATATAAATACACTTTAGAAATAAATGATGTCCTGCCTTTGAAAATTATTTTTAAAGATGGTACTCAAAGCTCAATGTTTTATGTTTTGCTGTTATGGGTCCTCCCCTCTGGCTTTCTCCTCAGTATTTTAAATATCATTGGTAATTTTGGACTTTTTATCAACACAAAAGCTGCAGCATGATCTGTGAATAACTCCTGAAGTTTTCTAACAAAAGAAACCGTGAGAAGGAGCAACCTGGTGAGCAAAGTGAATCATGTATGAGGAAGATAGAGAGAGCTTCAATCAAATGCTAAAATTACAAATTCATCTGTAGGTCACACATTGAGACATCGCTCCTTTACTCCATTTTAAAAACCTTGTTACTTCTGCAAATGATCAAAACACTAAAGCTGGGACAGATTGTGCAGTTAATGAAAAAACAAAATCTCATGTGAAACCTGAGCCTTGGCTTCACATAGACAGCTGGGCAGACTTGGAAGCAGCATAGAGAGCCACTAATGGACACTCCACAACAAATACTGGAATATGTGATCAAATGAAATCCTTCTAATCTCTGCTGAGGAATTGATGTTTATGGCTGATTTAAATGGAAGGAGTTGATAGGATGGCCAGAAGAAACCTTAAACAAGTAAACAGGTACAAATGTTTTACAGGTTTTAGAAAAGACAACTCAACAGTTCAGTACACTTCCCTCCCTTCACCCCCCAAAACACAGACTCTTTTCTGAAAGGGGTCCACACCACCATGACAGATGTCAAAACAACCCATTGGCTCCTGTAAAGCTTGAGGACAAACAGCCTAAAGACTCTTTTATTCAGATGATTTCACTGTAAAAGTGGCCAAAGGGTGCTGATCGGCAAACAAGGATACAAACCACACTTGTCATTTGTTTCATTAGCAAAGAAGTCGTTCATCTTAAGGGCAGGCAGCCTCCATAGATGTGCAGCCAACACTTTTTACAAGATTAAGGTTCATATACAGTACTTCAAAATCATTAGTAACCATGGAGAAAATGCCGCACTGTCATATATTATGGTCATGACATAGTGATATACATCATGTGGCATCAATTCTACAACAAGAAGTTGTAGAATAGAATCACAGTAAATAATATCCAATAATCAGTGAGTGATTTTAGGCTCGGCCAATTAACCTGGGCCCAATCTCACAGACTTTACTAAATCTATTTTTAAACAATGTTAGTGATGCTCATGTTTTTAATAGGAAAGGGGGATTGGGGGCTTAATCAGATTCTGCCTAAGGCCCCATATTACCATGGAACAGCCCTGCATGAAGAGCTAGAGCCATTCCACCTGCTGTGCATCTCTCTGCTGGATGCTCACCTCCAGCCCAGATCCCATCAGCAGCAGTGCAAATTCGCCTGGTAGTAACGTTAGGTTAGGGTGAAGCAGAGAGCAGACCATGAGCAGGTGGTACCGGGGCTTTGAGGTGCGTCGCGGTGACTGGGCATTTAGTCCAGGACTGGGGCAGAATGATACAGTTAAAGCCTCAGCCTCCATAGACAACATGGAGGCTGAGGCACTGAGAATCAGTTCAGTCATTATTAGACTGTGGGCAGCCAGACTAATTTATTTTGCTAAGTTGTTATTTTTAGCTAAATATTCTAGTTGAGGGGCACAAGCAGGCCTCCTGATGCACAGATTAAATAAGACAAAAACTAAAAAAGGCCACTTGGGGCATGAAGGACAAAAGGGGGCAGGGGCTCTGGCCTCTCAGCTCTCTCCCTCTGCACAGGCCTGACTGGGCCCCGCAGAGGGCATCCTGGTCTGCATAAAGTGGGTGAGGTTTGCTGAATGGTGGGGTACAGAATGCCCTGGGAAATCCCCAGGATTATAGAACTTCTCAAATGATTAAAATATAAGAAAAAAGCATTTGATCTCATAGTTCAATAAAAAAATGAGAGAAGACGAAAGAAAAAAACCCACAAAACCATCTAATTACATATTTATAAATGAATCACAAAAGACACAAGACATTCTGTAGAGATTGTATTATATTTCCAAAAATATATGTACAGTCTATTACAAAGATTACAAAGCAAAAAGAATTGTCTATGTAACAAGAAATTATCTAATTTAAATCATCTCACATTTCTGCTGTTGGGGAAAATACTTTTTGACCAGTGAATATTCTCAATACTTTCATCACAAAAAAATAAATATTAAATCAAAAATTTGCATCACTGTACAAGAAACTGAAGGCAACATGAAAACAAAGTCTAGATTAAAAATGAACATCCTATCAGCTGTCTTTGGTCCTAAATGGAAAACAAAATATGTTCAACTGAAATCTTGTAGATGACAATAATTCATCTGTGATATACAAAAATATAGTGCATTTTCCATGTAATCAGAGCTCTCTACTAAGTAATAGGTGTAAAAAAAACCAATATAAATAAAATGTACAAGTTTTACAGTTCAAACGTAGTCAAAGATCCCCTCAGAGCTCTGCTCTTTCTGACACAATCGACAGTGTGGCTGTCTTTGGAATTACCCACTTCCTCCCCAAAAAGGTAATGTCCAGCTGCTTGACATCTTGATTTGAAAAATAACTTCATACTCTGTCATTTCTGATTTCAACCACTACTCCATTTACCTGTGACTCTCAGCTCTTTTTTGTCTTTTTGTACATTATACTTAAAAAAGAAAAAAACTACTGATTTTATAACCTTCTGTTACATCAAAACCTTGTTATCCAGAGCTAAGTGACCTGAATTACAGCATGCCAATAAAATAAGCAGAAACTGGTTTGTAAAAGTCGCAGGTGATTCGTTCACTGAATCAATTGTAACCTGGCGGTAATCTCAATCTGGCTTCAACTGCTGCCTCCCAGGCCCAGAAAAAAAGAACAAAGGCCTTCTACCGATGGGAGTGAGGCGTCTTAGAGCCAGGTTAGAAAATCAGACCGTGAAGTAAAGAGCTGGGTGAGAGAAAGGGGGTGCCGTCTGTAAACTAGGGAGTTTTGTGCTGACTGAATGACTTCATGGCTGTATTCAATTCAAAGGCCTGGCCGAAACCCAACTGCTGAGCTCTGCTGTATAGATGAAAGAAGGGAGTGTGTGACAAGGAGTTCAGGTCAGGGCTAATTCCTGGTGTCTCTTCACCGAGGGTGAAACCCACACTGAAAAAAAACCTACTATAAGTCGGCAACTGCTATCTATCTTGAAGCAAAAAAAGAATGAGATGCATATCTCATTCTATGTTCATTTTAAAATTAAACTGGGTCAGTTTACTTCAGTTAGTCAAATGTGTTTGCTTAAAAAAGAACTTTCACACAAAATCAACTTTTAATACAGATGAAAACAAAGTATTGTGTTAAAAATGACAATCAGCTAATTTCAAACATCAGAAACTAATCACCAGAAATAAACAGTAAGAACGTCCACTGCCTTGAAAAACATCCAAAGAATTTAAGGAGATTGAATCTGAATGTGTTTTGTTGCATTTACATTTCATCTGTTTGTTCAATTTGCATGCAGTGGCTGCTACTGTGCATTACTTTTACCATTAAACTGGGGAGGGCAAAACACAAAGAGCCAGACTCCATCCTCAGTTTACCCACTTCCAGCGAATTCTTAATTAGCGGGTTTGGAAAGGCTGGACTGATGAAGAGGACAGCACAAGGTCAAGAGCAAATTTGTCTTAAGATGAAAGTGACATTGAGAGGGACAACAAAGAGAGAATGAGGAAATTTGTGTGAGGATGTCACTGAAGAAGACGACTTTAGTGGCTTTAATGTACAGGAGGAAGATGAAGATAGCACTCAATGACCAAAGGCATTTGCCTGTATGTATTAATGGTACATAATTTATTAAAAGTTAAAAAAAAAAATCTTTGTGTGTAAATAACTCGTCAGATGAGTGGGGGCTAAATGTGGACCCTGTTTTTTCCTTCTTTTTTTTAGTCCAGAAATTACAATACCTGGAAATTTGATTCTTTCATGTCAGTTGATCTTAAAATGCCCAATGAGAACGATAGCAGTGATCATGCTGCAAAACATTTTTTCCATCTCTTGTTTTTAGTGACTGGGTCTATCTCCCATTTTCTTGCATAAGGAAAATATGAATGAAGTACAGAAATGACACAGAACTTGGACAGCTGTAAGACTCAAGCTTCTGTTTCACAAAAAATATGGTTTTTCTATGTCCTGGAGGTGAAACATTCAGGAATACATTAATACAATATTAGGAGGTTATGGCAGCAGTGAAATAAATTGCAATGATTGTTGTCAGTGACCCCACCCCCTTTATCATGACAGCTGAATAAATACATCTTTCTATCAAAGAAAATTGCAATAAGTCACATTCAGCTAACAAGAAAACATTTTTTCATTTTTGAAGTAGCGACAGATGGCACCAAAGAGGTTGATCAGCCTTAAAGCACATCGTTCACCCCCCACATGTCTCTGCTTCTGCTCTGTTTTCCACACAAAGTCACGCAGAAAAAAAGAGGAGCATATTTCAATGCATGTTCCGTCACATCCACGCCTGTGAGGGATGAGCGGCGGAGACGCATAAATAAACAAGAGGAGCTGCGCGGCTGCCTGCGGAGCCAGGACGGAAGGATTTACCAGCAAGGCCTGCGTCTGACGAAGACTCCATCCTTTGGTCCCGGGTTTTTTTCAGACGCCAACCCCGAAGGATCTCTTTGATTTCTGGGTGGTGCAATGTGTCGGAGGATGATGTTAGCATGGCTAATTTGCACCTTTTTAGAGTTTCAAATGGTGCCACTTTCATCTTTGCGACAACTCAGCTTGACATTTCCATGCTGTGTTAGATTTTCATCAAATGTTTACCATATCATAGAGGCAAAACACAACATGATTATTTCATTTGATGACTTGGCATGGCACGTTTCTGAGCGCGCTCCAAAGCATTTTAGGTCACAGAGGTACATTCCTTCTCCTTTCTGGGGGTGACGGAATCTTTCCAAAGGGTTTGTCAGCACACAGTAGCACACACATGCTTTTCATACATAGCACCATAAAGGATCTCTGTTGAAGACTGCTTCTCCCTGGTAATTATTGCTCTTTTAGTCAATCTCTTCCCGACTGAATCTGTCATTCCTGGTAATAGTCTGAGTTTGTGCACACCAGATCTAGTCACAGATAAGAAGACATCACACCACAAGAAAAAAAAGTGACAAAAACCCTCTAAAGGAGCCACAGATAGCATTACCTAAAACATTGTAAATACTAAATCTAAATATGTTTTAAGGCAGTATGACATCTCCTCTGTTCCAGGATCCACCCTTAAACACCATCCAATTTGCAGGAACAAACTATGTGCAAGATTTTAGGCAGAATGATAGGAGAACTGCAGAGTGGCTGCAAACTGAATGCAATCTTTGAACTGTGCTCGCAGATTTTCATCAGTTCTAAGACTTTGTGTCCTGTTGTGAATTCTATGACAAATAGATATTGCTACTCTGATATAAAAACCATGTGATTAGAGGAAAAGTTTGCCTTTTTTGTGCAAACTTCTTCAGAAGTTTGAAGTTTGAAGACCCCGTTTCCTGGGCTGCAAACGAGCATGTTGGGATTCAGTAGGGATGTTAAAAACGAGTTAAAGGAAAGACAAAAACTGCAACCAGTTCAGTCCTGCACGATTCAGCACAACCAGTACCTTGAAATCTGCAACGCAAAGCTCCGTCCACATCTGGATAAGAATTACCCTGTTGTCACATCCAAGGACAAGGAGGAAAACAAGTCCTGTGGATGCCACAGTATTTCCTTGTGGCAAGCACATAGAAAATAAAGACTGTAGAAAAAGGAACCAAAGCAAGTTTCGTTTGCTTTGTAAAGGAAATTCACATCTATGGTGTGCGCTTAATTCCATCATTAAGGTAATAAAACTCCTTTCCAACTTGCCCCTTGATATGTGGTTGAGTTCTTAAGCGCGTCTACAAATAATAAAGAAAAACAAGTCATCTCATACAGGTAGTTGATTTTTGTCGCTGCTTTTTGCCCTTTCCTCTCTTTAGTGCCCTTTGAAGAAAAGGACCTCATTCCCTCACTGAGGAACAAAGGAATGATTTCCCTCCAGACACAGTAGGAGGAGTCAGACACAGCAGATATCTGTGTACTTTGACCAGGCGCTGCTCCAGATTAGTCCTGCCTTAGTGTTTTTACCCTGACCGAAGCGTCCCGTCGCAGCGTGTCACACCTGGACTCCTGTACCATGAAGGTGCAGCATCTGGGCTCTCATAGTCTGTATGCTGCTCATGATCTTTTTCTGGTGGCCCACTAGTGTGATTCCTAAGCTCATCACATCCCTGCAAGACAAGACAACACATCCATCACTGTACAAACGCATAGAGCCTGTTATGGACTCAAGTCTCTTTTCAATAGGCAGATTTTTACATTATACACAGCTGAGAAAATAAGTTCTCAGCACGTCAACTGTTGACATAAAATTCATGAAAACCAAACAGTCCATACATTATGTATGATGAAGTACAATTACACACTGAGCAGATATACATGAAGAAAATAGGACAGAAAGTTAAATCCATCACCATTTAGAAAGTAAGAAGTGCCAGTTCAAACCAGCTAGTTCAGTTTAAATTGGTTTCTCGTTATAAAGATATATCACACCAGAAGCATCTTATGATGGGTGAAAACAAAGGGCTCTATCAGAACCTTTTACTATACAGAAAATGCTGTAATGTTGTTGGCCTGTCACAATAACACATTTTCCCTGAAGTTATTGCAATAAGCCATAATATTGTTGTCTTGAGACCATTTGCAAGAAACATAATGGTTATGGCACAGTAATGCAGGAACACATTCTCAAAGATCAATAAACGTTAGTTTCTAATGAACATCTAACACTGGAACTGGAAGACAATTGAAATATCCAAAATAAATAAATAAAACAACAAAAAAATAAATTATGAAGTCTCTGTAAACAAAATTGCCCTTCAAAAGTAAAAAAAGAGATAAATCATGCAAATTGAGCTCATTTTAATTTATCAGGGAATTGATTTATTGCTTATTATTGATAGGCCTGTTCAATACTTTCCCCCAATCTAGGTATATATTTATCTGAAGGCTTATCTGATCGAACCAAAAGCAGAAACAAGTTCTGTCTTTTGTTGGGAAAAGCAATGGCATTAACGGAGTGACCTGATTTAGCTCTAAAAATAGATATACATGGGCAATCCAGTGTTTGCATGCTTATGAAGACAGCTTTTGATAAATGATACAAGACAAAAGCGTAACGGAAGGAGTCAGTGAACTGCCTCGCATTTAGAAGGGAATTTTCGCTCTATTCTTTTAGCCCTAAAATGAGAGAAGGCTTTAGATGAATTGTTTTTAAAAGACAGTAGTTCTTTGTAGCATATGAGGTTAGAGCTTATGTGTAGTGTTAAACTAATAAGCAGAGCAAACCAGCAGGCAGGGAAATAACAGCTTCTGTGGATGTATAAATCCATGCTGATAAAAGAGATGTGAATGAAGCTGTTGTTGAAAAATGAGCTCAGCTCCTCTGGGTGGAACCGAAACACGCAGAACTCTTGTTGAGCATATAAACTCTGCATTGTGAAAATGGAAAAAAGTAACATTAGGATGACAAAGACAAGCATGTGAAAATCTGAATAAGACCTGTTATTACAATAGCTCTGGCAATAAAACAGACAGTATAACAGTGGCATTCTCTGCAACTTATTTTTAGAAAGTCATTTTTATCTACTGAAATTTTTACGCTATTATGTTCTATCAAATATCTTTCTTCTGTTTCCATCAAAATGTTTAGCATGATACATGATACAGCTACAGCATATCCAAAAAGCACATCATAAATGCCTTTGCAACAATCCTGGAACATTTGGTTGATAAATTGAATTAATGCTTTGTGGTGCTGACTCACTAATAACAAAACTTAATTTAATGCAGATGCTTGATTTGTTCACCTAATTTGGGACTGTTGCAATAAATCAATTTTTTGCATGATAAATTAAAATGAGGGTGATGTGTTCCACTTGCATGCTTGTTTGTTTTTGTCACGTCTCTCATTTTCTACCAAAGAGACTGGATGAAAAACATCTTCACCTTGCAGAAAAAGCATAAAGGGCTCGACACACGAGGCGATGCGGTTCTGTTCGTTACCCCTGGAACTTGTGCGATGAGGCGACAATCGTTTGTGCTCTTCTTGCTATCTACCGAAGAAATTTGTTCATGTGAAATTTCGATCTTGCCGATGTGCAGAACAAACCAAATGATATGACACAATAAAGTTGAAAAAAATGTTTAGCTTTTGCCACAGCAGTCACTATTACGTCACGTGCGTTGGCTTCATTGTGGGTAGTGATGACTTTGGTCTGCCACTGATGCTTCATCCTTTTGCGTCAAGGATGACTGAGCTCTGGCGTCAGTTACCTGCCTGCTACCACACAGCGCAGCATGAATGCCTGAGAGGAGGAGCAATCCAGGGAAACGCTGGAGAAAACGCCAAACATGAGTCTGTGAGCGCTATGAATTCAGACTGAACGCCAGTGGTGAACCACTTAACCTGTGTAGCTGGTATGTTAAATTTGCTGTAAAACAATAGCAACTAAACATGTTTCTGTCTCATGTTTCAAGTGTCTAAAAAAATAAAATAAACAGAAACACTACAACTCCGTCTGACAGTTCAAACTCACTTGTTTACTAGACAAGCAAATTACAAAAAGGACGGCACAAAACTGCTCACTAAAACGCCTTTTGCACTTAAGACAATTTGCTTAATTATTAAAGAGATGCTACCCTTTCATCTCATTGTAAAACCAGCATTTCAAAAACTGCTGCAAACATTTGATACCCAGTAAAAAGTAGTAAGTTTACACTTTATTCACAAAAGTCCTAACTGGAAGTATTGCCTGTTTTTCCTGTCTGAGCCCAATGATTAATATATTTTGAAGGTCAGGTTTGTTTACAAAGACTTCCTAATCAATTTTATTTGTTTTTGGTTTATTTATTTTGAATAATTAAAATGTCTTCTAGTTCTAGTGTTAAATGAAATTTAGAAGTAAGTATTGATCTTTGAGAGGGTATAGCTGCATTATTATGCCATTAAGATTGTATTAATTAATAATATGAATTAGACAGAGTCACATGTTAACATAGGACCCTTTCTTTCTTTTCACCTGCACAATTCTTGCATCCATTGAACTTGTGAGTTTGTGGAAAGTTTCTGCTTGAATGTCTTTGCAGGATGTC
>CAEGAE010023667.1:0-12103 GCA_903067095.1 Girardinus metallicus | reverse complement strand
TTATTATTATTATTATTATTATTATTATTATTATTATTATTATTATTATTATTATTATTATTATTATTATTATTGTTTAAATTGTGTCCAAGCGCTTGTCAGTGTTTTTTTTTTGTTTTTTTTTTCGTAAATCAGTCAGGTCACGCTTTTCCTTCGCATCATCGGGAAATTTTATTTCCGATTTGGAAAAAGTGGTTCATCTACAATATGCACGATTCAAGGTTTGTTTTTTTTTTTTTTTTTTTTTACTTTATTTCCATTAAAATAAGGTTAAAAACGAATGAAAGAACATTTTAATCCAGCTTTAGGGTTAGCGATCATGCACCAGTTTACGCGCACCTTAAAAGTCCGACAGCAGAAACCGGATGAATGCGATTCTACTTAAAAATAGAAATAATGCGAATTTAGCTGGGGCCTACAAACCTAATTTAAATATTTAGTTCGGACCACGGTGCGATTTATATTCCACAGCGTGCGATTGCTTTCTAACTGTTTTAAGATAACAACAACAAATAAATAAATAGATAAAAGAAGGCAAAAACAAAAAAAACGGAACAATCCTGACTCAGAAAGAACCAATTGTTTGTCCGCATTTAACTAACCAACTCAACAAACGAATGAACGAATGAGTGGATAAATAAGTAAATAAATAAGTAAGTAAATGCATACTTAAATGACCTTCCATTTAAAATTGACCGTTTTTTGAGTAATTTTGTGTTTAAATACATGAAGCTAATATGCCTATAATAATAATAATAATAATAATAATAATAATAATAATAATAATAATAATAATAATAATAATTCTTTTGTGCTTTTGAAATAATTTTTTTTTCCTGGCATGTCCCGTTAATTTGTTGCGGATATGATACAGGTGGACATGAGAACAATTCGCTCGACCTCAGTCATTTAAGAAGAACAGTAAAGAAGAAAAGCAGGATACGAGAAAGATTATCTAACCGGAATATTTAATTAGATTTTTTCAATGCAAGCATAAAAAAAAATGTTGAGCAAAAATAATTATCAAATAGAAAAAAAAATTATTAAATTGGACACAATGTAATTTTTCTATTTAGAAATGAGCAGCAGTTGTTGTAGATTTTGTTTTATTGTTTGTATTAATTAACGCTTTCTGATTGAGACAAAGTTTCCACGCAACCGATTATTGACTTAAACATAGCGATTTAGGCCCACGCGACTCCTTTAATTTTAGTGTAAACTATACTAATGAGAATTCACACATATTCTACTGTATTCATAGGATGTAGCCAATAATATTAATAATGATCGCGTCAAAAGCCTACCTGTTGTTTAATGAACGGCGCTCGTCAGTTCGCAGGCATCCCGCGCGCTCTGTCTGTGTCCGTGCGTGACTGTGCGTGATCTGATGGGAGCTTTCTGAAGAGCGTGCGAGATGCTGCTGGTTTTATACTCAGCATCACAGATACGCACACACACCCAAGCCCACGTGCGGGGGGCCGTGAATAATTAGCATATCGAGGTTCCACCCTCCCGGCACGCGCCATATGGTGCTTACGTCATTAAAACGCGAGTCTCTCTCTCTCTCTCTGTCTCTCTCTCTGTCTGTCTCTCTCTCTCTCTCTGTCTCTCTCTCTCTTTCTCTCTGTTTCTCTCTCTCTTTGTGAGGAAACTTGACCATCTGTCAACTCAAACACACCGCACTCCAAAATATACCTGAAGATGATGCCAACATCCTCCACATTGTCACTGTTATCAACAAAGTCATTGTCATTAACAATGGCAACTTAAGTACTTGAATACTTTGTAATGAGGACTGATATCGTAGTGCTAGCAATAAAGGTGATAGATATCTTATGGGGGGGATTAGGAAAGTAATACCCATGTGTTTATAATAACATTACTTGTGGATAATGAATATATTGATCTTGCTGTTCATCTGGACCCTGACTAAATCAAATCAGATGGGTGCTTTTCAAATTCTCATCTATTTTGACTTTATACCACAGAGACGTCTTCTGTTTCAGAAGAAACAGAAGACGTCTCTTTGTTTCTGAGTTATAAGAGATATTATTGATTATTCACATCCAAGATCAAAACCAATGTAAACCTGCCAACAAGATAAGAATGCGATTGCTTGAGATGTTACTGTTACCATTATATCATTATGTAAACAAACCTCATTGGATCATTGGAATCCCTATTCTGCCACATTTGCAGGGAAAATGCATTTGTGGATTGAGCAGCAGAACTGAGCATTTGGAAAAACCTGTTAGATTCTCTGTCAACGAAGGCAGTGTGACGGTGTGGGGGTGCCGTCTGACTCACGGGATAAACAAGGCCTGTTATCACTGGAGTCACCCTCAATGCAGAGAGACATCAAAATGAAAATGTGAAGTAAAGGCAATCCTCCCATGTTTGGGACCAAACTCTATTCTCCAAAACGCCAAAGCTTGCCACCACAGAGTGGGTTTTGTCAGAGATTACCTCCAGAATTGGGAAGTGAGGGGGATGGGATGACCTGCCAGTGTGCGTTCTTGACCTCAGCACCAATGCTTGAAAGATCACCTTGAACCTTCATGCCAGAGTGACCAACAGAATCACATTAGCTGACTTTCCATAAAAGCTGGTTACAAAATTGGAAGCCGTCCCACAGCAGTTTGCGACCAAGCTAGTGACCAGCTTCAGCAGGAGTCTGTTGTGACTGAGTGCACTGAGGCACCTGTTGGTTTGTTCGTTTCTCAAACGTCTTTCCTGGCTTTTGTTGAAATTCTCTCTTTTAAAAGAAAACAAAAACAAGAAACAATGTTATATAGAGAGACCCTAATGACAATATGAACAACAATGAATTAACTGAACGTGGCAAGACTTTACTAACATAGGCAAACCCCAAAATTATGAGACAACAATCACAAAGCAAAAACAAAACACTTTTTTTTTTATTGTAGTGTCTATTATTTACTAGTACAAAGGAAAACCCTTGGCATCACCATTATTAAAAGTTAATAAATACTTAGTTCAAGTAATCTTCTATTGAACTGGTTTCTACGTGATGAATCTGTGAATTAATAAACACATTTTAAACAATCCGCAGCTTAACCTAATAATTAAGCTGTTAAATAGCTGAAGAGAGTTTCAAACTGCTGATTTCCGCAGTAGCTGAGTAGGCTGTAAATGGAGAATTGGTTTTGTAGTTGATGTAAAGGTTTTTTCCTAGTGTCTACACTTAAATAATATTATTTTACTAATTGTTTTAAGTTATTTTAGTTGAGTTGCCTTGTCCTTTAGTAGTCAACAGAATGAATAAAGTTTTCTTTGGTCTGTAAGGCGTGTAGCTTTGGTCACACAGGCTTGCACAAGCAGAGCAAGTCTGAATTTTTTTCAGTATTTTTAACAACGTTAAATTAATTATAATTTCATTCTCAGCTTTGACCTTTGACTTTAATGACACACGAAACAGAGCAATAGCAAACATCACAGAAAGAGCTCATATCAACAAACCATTCAGTTTCCAGTTCTTGCTGTTGATTCCTGATTGACACAGTATTATGAGTTTTTTTTTTTCCTGCAGCATACAACATTTGAACCCGTGGTTTCTGGAAAGTAAAACACTACCCAGAACTTCTTAGGTTTTATTTTTGAAAGAAACTACTAGCCTTACAGGATTTTAGGATCCGTTTTATTTAGTCATTATCATGCAGCCTGTTTACTGTGAGTGACTTAATACCTGAACTGATGAAGACGCAGCAGGTGTAGAGGACTGGGTTTATCTACAAAAGGCAAGCATTAACTATCTTGCTCGCCTTTAGGAAATCAGACGGGCTGCATCTGCTCTCACTCTCCAGAAAGAAGGATGTGGACTTTGGAGTAAGCTGCTTTGCAGTGCAGTGGTTGTTATAGTGATGACAGAGTGGCTGCTGAGTGGTAACCAGGCAGCTTTGGAGGACTTTTGTATCTGTGCATCAATGTAGACCTGCTGACAGCTAATGGTTAACTTAAAATCAATGTCTGCTTGGATTTATCAAGGTACAGTTTCATGTGCTATCAGGCAGATTGCTGATATCAGTAATAAAAAAGAAACAGGAGCATTTTCACGTGGCTTAAATGCATCGCCTTATCTGTAAAATATTGAATAAAAAAAAAATAAATAAAAGAAATGTATTTTTTTTTTTGCTTCTCCATCCATCCATCCGTTTTCTGTTCACCCTTGTCCCTCAATGGGGTCGGGAGGGTTGCTGGTGCCTATCTCCAGCTACGTTCTGGGTGAGAGGCGGGGTTTTTTTGCTTCTATATAGCAAAAATAAACAAACCACTCAGAATTCTGGTGTTAAATAATAATTATTACTCTACACTGTTGGTTGTGTGACTGGTGTTGTGTGTGTGTGTATGTGTGGGGGGCGGGTGTGTGTGTGAGAGGAGAAGGTCAGATCACCCTATTCATAAGGAAAACGCCCACAGTAGAGTATCCAGTCACACTTGATGCCAAAATAAGAAATCCAGAATAAGCTCTTCAGTATAATTCCCCCATAATAAACATCATTTCAAAACATTAGAGCCAGTTCATTCTTGCATGTTTTACTGAAATCTTTAATGTTGTGTTTGTGTTGAGTTATCAAGCTGTTTCACTGTGTCTCTTGATTGTAATAGCACCTATGATCTCAACAGCTATAGTACATGTAAAATTCAATACAAACTATGTTAAAACCTCTGAAATTGTATGTTGCAGAACCGTTCATCAACAGAAGCAGCCGCAGTGTTCAACAGAATTTGCCGTTTAGCAGCATTTGGTTTCCACCTAGCGGTAAACCAAAACTACTGCAGGCAATATTAGTTTAAATACTTCCTCTCAGAAACTTTTTTTTTTTATATATATCGGTTATATGTTGTAATTGTTTGCATGTGTACCTTTGGATTTGGTTTTTTGTCATTGCACAGAAAACAAGAAAAGAGTTAAAAGCATTATAGGAAAAGTCTCTCATAAGCAAAACCACAATTTAACTGGTACAACTCAGATTGCTTGTCCTTTTCTGTATTTAAAAACAAATATTTTTACACCACAGTGAACACATCTAAATATTTTCGCAGAGTAGAGGTAGTTTTGCTCAGATTTTAACCAGAGCTCCGGGAAGCAATGATATTTCTTACACCTATTTGGTGCGATTCTAAATAAAACCAGCTCCACTTTGGTGGAGTTGGGTGATCTGAGCATTACGAAAGCTCAGATCACCCAGCGCATGCCAGCAGGGGGCGCCCGAGTGTACTTGAATTGACACAAAAGTCAGGCTGAAAAATGCGTGTTTTTGTAATTCATCGTTGACATATGAAAAAATACAATTCTGTTAATATTTGAGGTCTGGGAGATCAGACTAACGCTAAAAACAACCCTCTTTATAAAGGTGCTGGGGAAAAAACCCAAATCTTAATCCAGCATACAAATCATGTGAAGTTCTTGTCACACAATGAGTTATGTCGTCTTTTAATTGTGGGTTATTAGTGTAGTTTGTTGCTCTTGATGTTCAAAATATATCAATAGCTCCTCAGGAACCTCTAAAAGGCCCTCTACTATTATTTATTTATTTTAGACCCTGATGTCAGTCAGTCCTTCGTAGTTTTTTTCCACTTTTGTGTAGATTATTTGTCGTTGCATATCCTTTTAGGTCTTCAAAATGAACCAAAATAGAAATTATGCTTCAATGTAGTCAAACAGTGAAATTATCTTTTTTTCACCCTGTTTTTCTGGATGATTCATTGCATTAGAATCACAAATCTGGAATGCCCACAACGATGGCCTTTCATTTGAACCCACTATAAAGGTGATAGATTATTATATTTGCGCTTTGCACGAACGTTCAGACATGACTAATTTAAAGAAAACATCCCACATTTGGCGAACGAAATTTAAGACGTTTACACAACACATTAAGGTCTTCTTAAAATCACTCTTTACAGACCTGAATGTTGTAGTAGCAGCAGTAATCCAGCAGGGGTCAGTGCTTCCCCGCTGCACCGCCCAAAGGACATACCTCCTCTCTCTCTCCTTCTCCTCCTCCTCCTCCACCTCTCTGCATGTTGCCGCTGCTTCTGTTGCTGCAGCTGGTTTCAGGAAGCGGAAGCAGGAATGTTGGAGTGTTTTTTAGAAAAGTTTGGAAACTTTTGACAGTTTGGGCTCAGACTCGATTGAACTGTGGAGAAACGTGACGGTGAGTAACCGGAGCTCGTCTACATGGCTCCACGCCGGGTGTTTGTGTTTGTGTGGAGAGTTTTAAACTGCGGCTGCTGTCAGCGGATCCTTCGAGCCAGGGGCTGAGCAGCTGAAACAGCAGGTTGGGCTGACACAGTTAGGAGAAAAGTTTGTATAATATTCACAGAGGCTGTGCATGTCGTGAAAAAGTGAACTGAAGAAAGATTGATAGTTGTAAAGAGACTTTATTCGAGCGAGTAGTGGTGTTTCGGTGTTGTTTAGAGTTACATGTGAAGTGTTGACTAACAGGCTGGCTCAACTTCAGATTGCATGCTGACACATGGGACTCTTCCTCTTAAGTATAAACTCTGCTGCGTAGCACAGTTTTAATACATATAGATAGAGTTTGAAGAGGCTAATTGGATAAATTTAACAGATAACATTTGTGCAAAACCCACAAATATAACCATAGAGAAATATTGTCAAGGATTTTTAAAGAAAATGTGAGAAAATGGTCCAAATTAATCTTGTATTTTCTACATCTCAGGTGATTTAACTCTGGAATGAAACACTTGTGTTATTTTCTACTGACCACTCTTAAGAAATTACTACATTTCTATGTGTTCAGTCAGATGTTTGCATTTACAGATCAGCTCGGAGCTCGATCTTTATTTTGTGTAAAGATTTTTATTTGAGGCTCTCACTGCACAAATGTAGATTACTAGCTGAAAAGGCTGGTGAATTTTTAAGACAAGTTTTATTTTTACATTTTCAAACTCCATATCCCTTTCACGGCTTAAAACGTAAACACATCCTTGAACTTTAGTATATCTAAAAATGTAATTGATGAATTAATTTAACAGTTGAATTGAAAAATAATCAAAATTTAATGAGACTTTTGTTATTTTTGTAAAGTTCCTAAAAAAAAAAACTGTCATCTATTTTTAAGTATCACGCATAAAAAGAAGAAACCATCCTTTTTGTTGTTTTAAAAAAAAAATTATAATGGAGTTCAATCTAATAAACTAAAATATTTCCGATACATTTTTGCTCTTAAGTTTGCTCATCTGTATTTTTAAAGGACTTTTTTGATTTAGTATGCAACCCCCTACACAACGTTCTCGTTGAAAGCAAGTATCCCTGTACTGAGAATCTTTTCGAACCTTGGGCCGTATGTGAAGCTAGGCTAACATTAGCTTACTTAATCTCTGTTTTGATATTACTTGTTGATAACTTGGCTTGTAGTTTCCTGTGTCATTTCAACTAAGCATGGTGGAGAAAACTTACAAGTCTTCGGTCTTCTGTTTCCAAAACCCAACTGCTTTGTGCGGCACTTTACTCAAGCCTCTCTGAAACTAGATTGTCTTTGTTTTCTGTCCTGGATTAGATTGGACTCCACACTCTGAGAATGACTTTCACCAAAAATAACTAGACTCAAGTCATGGACATGGCAGCAATTTTGTGTTGGGTTAAAGCTAAACATGCATATCCTTTGGTTTATTTATTTATAATAAACCAAATCTTAACTCTAGGGAAAAAGCATAATTGCACAATTTAACCTTTATGACTTCTTAGATATTCTTCAGACTATAAAAGGTGACAAATGACACCTCGAGTGCCGTCTCCGTTTACCTGTGATGATGTGAAACTGGTGTGAGTAGGATTTTTTTTTTTTCTTTACGAACAGAATCAATTAAACACATACCTTAAGACCGGTTCCTCAATCAATTCCTGGCCATCAAGGTAGTGAATGACGAATATGTGCTTCCGTCAGGTGACCGGATTTGTCCACGTTGCTTCGCTGTTGATCAATACTAATCAACAGTGTTTAAAACTGCATCTTAGTCGGCTTCCTAAATGTGCTATTCAGCGTATCGGCACTATAGATTATATTATTTTATTTTTTTTAAAGAAGATTTTTCAGCTGGGAGCTTTCGTTTGTGATTCAAAGAAGGCTTCGAATCACAAAGTTAACATGCAGGAAGCATCTCCAAAGACAGTTGGAGCTTTTTTTTATGTGTGTTCTGACAGGTAGTTCTAATTACTTTTAAAAAAAAAAATCATTGTAATTACTTTGCTCATAATGTTACAGTGAGGTTGTTTGATTAGTGTCACCTGATAGCCACAGCTGTATGATCCACAAACTGGGAGAAGGAAATAATTTGGTACGACTTTTCTTTTGCTGCCGCACCGGAAAAAAGCAGACCATGGAAAACCTCAGACGAAATACCTGCTTTAAAGTAAAGAACTTAAGGAAATGAGCCAGTGCATAGTTGCGGTTGTGGCAATGTACTGCTGGATGTTTTTTTTTTGATGAAGTAACTTCCTTTTCCACTGCTAAAATTGGTCTGTACCTGAATGTTTATTAAACTTCTATTTGTATTGTCTGTGTAATGGAGACAGCTTTCACATGACGGCTTATCGATGGAGCTGTATTTGTTTAGCAACGTTTCTGAAGGTTACAGCTGCTGGAACAGTTTTTATGGGAATCGACTAACAGTAAAACTGTCTGAGATAAACATACGGAAGAAGTAAGCTCAATACTGTTTGCGGTTTTTTTTTTGTTAACATTTTTATTTTAATTTTATTCACTATGTATAGATGAAGTGCATTTTTTCACCAAATGTCAGTGTACATTTAAAGTAAATTTTAATATGGTCGATTTGGATGTGAAAGGAAAACAAAATGTTATTTTTAACAATTAAAATATTTCTTTTTTGATGAGATGTTGCTCCTAATTAATTTATTTCTACTAGTTATTTAAATGTTACACAAATTGGTGCCATTTGAGCTTAGTTTTCGCTTTCAAAGTACAACCGAAAGTCAATAAACACCACTCTATTACCAGATCAGTAACCGTACACATTTCTGAAGCAGTGAGTGATATGCAGCTGATGCTCACAGGATGTTCACCTCAGTGAAAAAATAAAGCGGTATGACATCGCCATTAACCAATAGAATGTTTTCACGAGTAATATCTATTTTATAGGTGTATAAAACTTGTCCACAGGCCAAAAAGTTGTCTCTCTCCATGACAATCAGTTCACACGGTGCTTTTTCAAGTAAACTGTTATCTGTAATAATTAGTACTGCATTTGAAATGTCTGAGTACATAAATTCGGCTGCTATGAAATGTCACCTCGATTACAATGTTCCTTAATTTCAGACACTAACCTAACAGTCTTTCTGCACCGGTGAAGGTTTATTCACCTTCGTATGCCAAAACCTTTTAGTAGCTGACATGATAGGGACGTTGAACTTGTGTTAGGATTAATTTAGCAAATAGCTATTTGGCCTCCTGGTGAAATATTTTATGTACAGGACTGAACTTTCAGCCCAAGATGGTCAAGCATGGAAAAAGAGAAAATATAATACAGCTTATGGTGTAAAATACTTTAATCTGAACACTGTAAATCTATGTCATTTATCCTAGTACATAACCACCCTTTATGACAAAGACACAGCAAACTATCCATAGACCTCACATACATGACTGAAGTTAATATTTAGCAAAATAGGGCTTCTTATACATATGAGATAAACGGTGTGACAGCAGCTTGAAACTGTTCCTTTCTTTATATATTTATTGATTTATTATAAAATGTGAAAAAAGATTCAAAATGCAAATGCTAAAAGAAATATCTAAGTTTGTTACATGCCAACTCTGCAGCCACAAATAGCTTCTTGTTTCTGCAGAAATAGTCTGGGAGTTTCTTATTTCTGCAGGATTAGTCTGGATGTGATGAATTGACTGTCAAAATAGCTCCGTTTCTCTTTCGCTGATTATTGGGCCTCTTCTGAGTGTGTTTGGATTTTGTCTGCTGATTTTCAAAGCTGGATTTAAAATTCCTGACTATTAGTTTTGGGAACAATTTTTTTTTTTTTTTTTTTTTTTTTAGGCAATAGATTATAAACAGACCAGAACAAGAAAACTGGTGTTTGTAATTATAGTAGACATGTTTGCAAGACAGATGATTAAATTTCAGCCAACTTGTGTTGAAAGGAGCAACTTGTTTTGTACAATTGAGGTAACTGAAGGAAAATTAAAGTCACGACTAACCTGAGTTGGAAAATGTTTTCTGTAATTTCAGCTGAAATGTTGCTAATGTCTGCTTGATGGTGAAAAAAGATGAAAACAACATACCTTTGTTCTTATGTGACATGTTGAGGGACATAAATGTAGATGACAGGGTGAAACGGCGACTTAATTCACATTCAAACTTTACGTCAAAATGAAATTTGTTGGACTGACTTGCTGTCAGGCTTTAATAATAGGAAAAATATACAAAACTAAAGAAATAATAAAAAAAAGAAGATATTCAGAAATGGAAAAATAAATATTTATTTATTTATGATGGATTTTAGAAATGGATTAAAGTAAAATAATTTAGTGTAATGTCCCTTTTTTTTTTGTCTTCTTTAGCATGAATAAATCCAACCGTAAACGTTTTCAATCAGCTGATTTGTAAGAAACAGTCGTTTTGTTTAATGAGGAAATGATTTTTCCAAAGCAATTGTACTGGCAGTACTTATGCATACCTGAAAAATCAACAAAGTCATTGGAAAAGTAAATATTTGCTTTGAATCAGACCCCGAAAGATGATCTTGACCTCTTGCTTACTTGATCAAGACGGTAAACGCAACCGTGCGTGCATCTCGTCTGTTTTCCCCATCGACTAAATAAATAATGTTGCATCTAGAGCGTCTCTTGGGTAGGAGAACCTAACTGGTTTGTCACCATCAGATTTTTATTTCTCTTTGTAGATAATGTAGAAGAGTTAAGCACTTACGCATTTTGAGTTATTTTTTTATGCTACACAATACATCTATAATACTGAGTGACAATGATTTTAAGAATGAAATAGAAAAACCTGGGTTATTAGTCATGTCTAGTATGAATTTTTATTGTTATTGTTGCATTTGAACTTCCGCTGTTAATAATTTCAGTCACTTTACAGCCATGTTTATCCATATAAATATCACAATCAATTCTTAATGGAAGCTGAGTCTTTGTGCGTCCTCCGGTCCTCTGCTGTAACTCTGAGCTGGACTCCATTGATGGTATAACATTTGGGCAGAGCTGAACTCTTGAGCCTGGCTTCTGTCAGAGCCAACGGGCTGACTTAACATCTCGGCTGGATATTTGTGCCATTAATGGGGCCATCTTCTTCTCACAGTGACACCCAGTTTACAGTGAACTAAAACAGAGAATGGCCAGAAAATCCTCACATTTCAAATAGTTTATTGAAGAAGTGTGTAACACAGATTTAGAGTTACTTAAGAACAGTCTCATATTTTCATGAGTAACATCTCGGGGCTAAATCTACATTTATGATAATTTATTATCTCTCTTTTTATTAATAATACCATTATGTAAGATATTTGCTTAAGCTGTAGTGATGTTCATAAACCAATTATTATTCTCATCTGTGTCAAAATATCAATCCACTGATCGATTTATATGGGATGATAAGAACTATCAGTGTAAGTTTTTCTTGTTGAACAAATACTAAGATTGATCAGTATTGTTCAATTTAATTACTGCTCCAATGATTAATTTGGAAAAAAAAAACTAATATAATGGCAAACAAAGATGAACAATACTCTGTGTATTCTGTAAATAGACTGAAAAGGGAAGTTTGACAGTAGAGTTGGAGTATAAATAAGAAAAAATTGATTAAACGCTGAAATTTGTCTTTTTTTCATTCACATATACACAGACGTCTGATTGTGGTAGCGTTCAGTTTGTAGTATGATTGACCACACACACACATGAATCAGATTTCAAAAAAAAAAAAAAGTCAGATTTGAGCATCAAGACCTGCTTTGTGAAATTTGCTTTCTGAGATCAGTTCTAGAAAGTTTATGTAACCTTTTAGAATTTTTTTTTAAATTTTGTTTTTGCTTTAACAGGAATTTATACTTTGGAAGTTTGATTATTTA
>CAEGAE010023665.1:0-12710 GCA_903067095.1 Girardinus metallicus | reverse complement strand
TTGCGTTAATATCGGGTGGTTTTTCGGCTGCATCAAAATTAGTGCATTTCGCAACGGAAAAACTTTTTTTTGCGTCGCGTTTGTAGTGGAAACGCAGCTGCTGTAGCGTTTACTGACCACTTCCTTGTTTTTCTTGGTATCCTGGGTGGTCATCTGTCTGCTCTGAGATTCAGCCCTGGATATGTAGTCGGCCACAGTCACTGCATCAACAACCGAACAAAAACCCCCTCAGGTTATTTAACCAAACACAAACTGGCTCCCGGTCTGGAGGAAAGCCGAGCAGGTCCGCTCCAAACGTTCAGCCTCGTGTTAATTCACTACCAGCCAGGAAAAAAACAGGCAACAGCAGCCGACTCATCACACCAACATCTCATTCATTTACAGATACACAGACTAACATAAAAATATTCATGTTTCCCCGTTTTGCCACATTAAAACCATAAACTTTAGTGAATTTTAGATTTTTTGTGACAAACCAACACAAAGTAGAAAATATTTATGAAGCGGAGGGAAGATAATTAGCGATGCACCGATTTGTAAATTTGGGCCAACATTGGTATCAAATATTAATATTGCCGTTCTGGCCGATAACAGATATTTACCAATATTTGTAGGTTTCCAAATCAATTCAATCAATACGACCACACAAGATGGAAATAGCAGTTTACTTATAGAACTGATACAAACATGTTAAAAAAACGACAAACATCAGCCGACAGCGGAGGTCGCGCTAACACGTCTACTGCAATGACTAATTAATCAATTAATCGCACGATAAATTAAAATGAGCCTAAGTAATTTCCATTCTGATGAGACTTTTTGAAGCAAAGTTTTGTTTGCAGGGACTTCATAACCCATTTTGTTAATGGTTTCGGTTGGGTATGGTTTTAATTTCCGTTTAATGGTTTTGGTCGTCGTGTTTTTTTTTGGGGTGTTTAAAATATCTTCCAGTTACGGTGATGTGTTCTTTACAAAACTAAAGTTTATTTGTCTTTGAGAGGGCAAGGGGGAATTTAAATATATATATTTTTTTTTAAACGACAGAAAAACCAAATTTTGTCATTTTGACAGATTACAATTTACAATCCTGATTACTAAATATTATCTCTGAGCTAAACTGAACTTCTGTGGCTTCACAAGAAAACTAAATGAGAATGCCGTTATGTAGTCGACAGCTTTACCTTGAAAGAAAGAAACAAACAAAAAAATCAAAGAAAGAAAGGTAGGTTCAGGAGTTAATTAGGCTCCGCCCTGTTCTGCTCCCATCAGTCACACATCCCAGCTGATTTGCACCTGGCTCATCTGTTGTGACATCAAGAGACATAACGGAGCTGGAAGCTGATAAACGAAAGCTAAAAACGGGAGAAGGAACACGGCTTACTAAGATTATGGTCTAAAAACGAAAGCAGTAAAAGATTAATTAAAATAATATGTGGGGTTTATGCAGCCGGGCCTCTAATGAAAGGCTGAATCGGGTTCGGTCCGGGTCGGGTTGGATTATCTAGGCCCCATTTAAACTCTACCACAGATTTTTCTGTTAACTCAGAGGCAAATACACAAAAAACAGCCAAGTTTTCATTTGTTAAGAAGAAAAAAAAACAACAACTCTCACTTCATAGTTACTCACAGCACTGCGTTGGTTTATGACGCACTGTAAAAACAGGGTAACGCTTGAGAATTAGCAGCAAACTGCTAATGGGGAACATAAAACAATGCGTTTCAATGGACACACTGTAGCGTGACGCTGGAGGCAGAGAACTGCTCGCTAACGATGACTAGCATTGGTTTTAGCTGTCAAATTGTTAACACAACGGCTAAATATTAAATATACGCCTGATATACAAAAGAAAATTGTCGCAGTGCTTTGCTACTGATTGTAAACATTACGACAACTTGATAAAGTCAGGAAACAGTTTAAATAAAAAAAAAAGGCGAGGTAAAATGAAGTATCTCAGGTATGCTAACTTGACTATGACAACCTTAACATGTAGATGTGCAGCAGGATTCAGTGTGTTTTGGTTCAGTTAAAAAACATTAAAAAAGGGACTTAAACATCAACTCTGACAGATCATCAGTAGATCAGGTATTTAAATGAGCTAATCAACGCTGCTTTTAGCTAAGCTAACACAACAGTAGCTAATCTATCACAGGGATCCCTTATTGATAATCACAAAATAAACATCAAGTCTGAAAACATTAATTTGTAACGGACTGAACGTTCTGTTCTTTGTGTGGGGAATGTTGGAGTGTTTTTTGGTGCTGGAACCTGAAACATATTGTGGCGTTGTTGTCAGTCTCTATGGCAACGAGTCTGCGTGTCGCGGAGCCGACAGAGAGCGAGAAAAACAAGAATAAAAGTTGCTTTGTGTTGTTCTTCACTGGTTTTTCTGCGTTACTTTTACCTTCGCTGTGGCGAACTGCACTGAATTAATAATACCTTTTATTTATTAATGTCGTTCTACTGCTGCAGCGCGGCTATGGATAACAGGTAAGGGTAACAGATAAAGTAAGGTAAGTTTATTTATGTAGCACATTTTTAGCAACACGGCAGTTCAAAGTGCAGAGGGTCCATAAGTGCTGTGTTCTGTTAGGAGCTGAAACATGCAACGTTCATGCTAGTTAATTTCTGCTCCATTTAGTTCTCTGTTGCTGTCCCACAACCAAACGTGGGCGGCGGAGGAGAAGCGTGCAGCGACGCGCCTGCAGCGACGCGCCTGCAGCTGCTGCGTTACCTGGCTGCCTCTCCTCAGGCAGGCGCATGCGGCGGCGGCGGCTGCGATTGCGACGCTGAGGTTTTGCTTCGGACAAATCTGGGAACGTTGGGTCATCACAAAGAAACGGATTGGTTCCTTCGTTATGGTTTCAGCCTGAATGCTACCAGCAGCTCTTTTCCCTCTGACTCGGTAAAGAGAATCATGGGAAATTTGTGCTCCAGAGTAAGTAAAAATGAAAAATACCTATTCCGTTTTCGCTGACGGAGGCGTTGTCGGACTCGCTCATGCCATCTATCAGGGTGGCGTCCTCGTCCGTTCTGCGTCGCCGGGAGCGGCGGCGGCGGTTGGCGGGCAGGTTGGACTCGCTGGCGTCCGTGTCGGCCGTCTGGTCCGTCTCCGTGTTCGCCTCCAGGCTTCCGTAGGGCGGATTGTTCTCATGATCCCTGGAGCCTGAAAAAAATATCACTCCACATTCATGACTTGCACATTTTCCCCACAGTACGACTCAAACACGTTCCAAACTTTTACATCACCAAACTTTGTCTTTTTTTAGTTCATTTTTATTGCCAATTTCAATGTCTTTCTACCATCAGTAGTGTTTGATATATTGATATGTGACCTTTGATGCTTTATAGTTTTTATTTTATTGTTTCCGTTTCCTGTTCAGTGACCTTTTAATGCTTTGAAAGGCGCCTACAAATAAAACGTATTTTTGTTATTTAATAATATATGATATAACTGACTGGTCTGAGAATAAAACACAAATTTAAAAACTTTAATGTATAAAATGTAAGATATTCAATAAGTCATTAGGAATAATGAACATTCATTACAATCCAAATAAACTGGGTTCAGGTTAAGGACCTTCTTGCTCAAATTAAATGCAACACACAATACGCAAAGAAAGTTACAACAAAAATCTGTAAAAATAATAATTCTCACCAGGTTTTCTGACATTTAGCAAATCTACATAATTTTGGTAATTTTAATTAATCTAAAATAAAAAGTTTAGTCTGTTTCGTCTTCAGACAGTAAGAAAAAGAACGCGTGTCTTTTTATTAGGTGTATCTGGTTTCAACTGTAAAAAACTTTTTCCAAATTGTTTTCATCAAGAGTAAAATTCAAATTCATTATAAAACTGGGCAGTTTGATTATCAAGCACTTTCAAGGACTTAACTGAAATCTAAATTCAAGCGTTTTCAAGGATTTCAAGCAGAGTCCTGAAATTCCCAGGCACCGAGTTATGATCTGATAGGGAGAGTTTCATTTTTTTTTTTTTTTTTTGTCTTATTTGAAAGTGAATTGTACCAGAGTTGTATCCGTATCCTCCTCTTCCTCTGCCTCTTCCTCCTCGGCCCCGGCCGGGTCCGGGCCTCCGGCGGCCGTCTCTCTGGGGGCGAGGGCCTCGCTCTCTCTCCCTGCAAGTGTTAAAAAAGCCAAATGGAAACGGCGCGAGCAGAAACATCGAACTCCAGAGATCTGAGCGTCGCCTGGAGGTTGAGACGTCTCTGCGGAGGAAACTCGACGCTCACCCGTCCAGGTCCTCTCCTGCCAGCGACCAATCGCTGAGCTCGTCTTTACGCTCCGAATCCGTCTCGGAGGGATTCGAATGCTCCGAATTGGCGCCTGAATTTAAGACAATGCAGGAAAATAAAACAAGAAAGAATAAACAGCAGGAATCAAGATTAATTAATGCACAAAAAATGTCAAAGCTTTCAGTCAAATTCCCAGAATATTCTGTTGTTTTTCCAACAACTCAAAATGTTTAACTTACTTCACAATTATGTCAATAACTGATTAAAGGGGCAGCATTAGTTCCCTTTAGTTGTACCGTTTTATAGCACAATCAAGTAACTATTATAAAAATGCTGCATAAAACTCTGGAAAAAGCACTTAAAATGATCAGTTTCTCTGATTGTACTTATTGTGGGTAGAAGTTTGAGTAAAATGAACATTTGGTTCAGTGGAGTGGGCTGTACATGACATATGACTTAAACTAAAATTGACTTCCTGATTTGACGTCTTGAAATTGGGCCTCTGTCTCTTTAAAACCTCCTGCTCTTTCTGAAACTCCCCCCTCAGGAAGTCATCACAACACGGCTCCTCTATTAACCCTTTAACGTTTCTACCAGCAGCAGCAGCTCCTGTAACGAGCTCAGCAGGTGTTTGCTAATTGCAGCTGGCTAGTCTGAAGGAGCTGAGCGGGGGAGGAGCTGCGTCTCAAAGGCGGGGCTTGGTCCACATCTGAATGGTTGCCATGGAGATTCAAGGATTTCTCAAACATGAACGAAAGAATCAAGGCAACGCTCCAGGTTTGTTTTTCCATGAGGTCGGTTTAAACATAACACTGCCCCTTTAATCCGATTTATTGTTTCAGGCCTCGTTGTTAGGCTTTAAATAAGAGGCTCACGAAAACTAAAACCTGTGAAGAAGAACGAGAACAAGAAGAAGAAGAAAAGAAGACTAGATAGAGGAAGGATGGATAATCAGACAAACAGAATGGATGGATGTGTAGATGGACTGAAACTTTTACAGAAAAGGACAGTTAAAAAAAAAAAAAACACAGAAACCTTTTCCATACATATCCAGATTTGGTTTTCCTGTGTCGGAGCCCTGAAGAAGTGAATTACTAAGCACTTGCTGCAGGTGCGTACCGTATCCAGTGTTGTAGCTGTGGCCTCTCCGGCCGCGCCCCCTGCTGTTGTAGGAGCGGCTGCCGCGCAGCGAGGCCGACGGCGCGTTGGCGCCGTTGTCCGCGCTATATCCCCCGCCGCCTCTCTCTCCCCGCTCGCCCCGCTCCCGATCGACCGGCCGGTGACCTTGGGTGATCTGACGCAACTGCTCGTCGATCTGCATCCGCTCCAGACGAAGCTGCTCGACCTCCTTACACAAAGAAAGTCAGAACGAGGACAAAAATGAGAAGATAAGAAGAGAAAGAGGGTGACTGGCTGACGCGTTGATGGCGTTTAAAACAGATGGAATAATAAGGCAAAGCTGACGTTTTGAAGGTCATCACAGGATGTGCATGCAGAGACATCATACACACATCTACACTGCATCCAGAGCGCCTGGTCCTGTTTACACTGAATCTGGCTAGGATGCTTCCCTGAGCATAATCCACAATCTGCCTCAGCTCTTCGTCTAGCTGCTGGCTCTCCGCAAACAGCTCCACCATGGCCTACACACACACACACACACACACCCCTACACACACCCAGACACACCGCAGCAGGAACGCAGACATGCAGACAGCACAGGACACACACACACACAGGACAAAGTGTGTGAATAAAGCAGAAACACTCTGACTTATTAGGACAATATAAGGTTCACTGCAGAGCTGCACAATATTACACACATGCAGATAAGAAGAAGACGAATAAGTTTTACTTATGTAGCACTTTTTCAGTGCAGATCAAAGTCCTTTAAATGAATCAGAAGAAAAGCAACACAAGCACAATAAAAGAAAAACTACATTTTAAAATGTTCCAGTTGTTCTGAGCTGCTCAGTAGTTTCTAAGTTTATTCTAGATTAGTAAAGTACAAAGCTAAATGTCTGATTCTTGTTCTGAGTTGCTAAGTCCTGCACAATTTATAAACTAACAGGAGTTCCTCCAGGTTTTGCTCCGGCATTAAAGTTATGATGTTGTTTATTACTGTGTTGACGATAGATTGTGATTAATGTATTCTTTTTATTGTTTTGCTTTAAAATACTTTAGATTTGGGCAACTAATGCTTATTTTAGGGAGCGGTTAATGGATTATTCTGATGAGTTATCAATTAGTCGGATTCTGCAGATTTTTTATGCAATATTAAAAATACATTTGCAGATGCAAATAAACAAATAGTTCAATTAAATTTTAAATAAGAAAATAAAACATTTTATTGCCTAAGCTGCAGTAACACAGTGCTACTTTAGTGAACTTTGTGAAATGTATAATTTGTCTGGTATGATTTTGGTTTGTTTGCGGCTCTGAATGTGTTGCTCCTTCATCGGTTTTCTTTTCTCCAGTCTGTACAGTTCTACTAATCGATTCCTGAATTCGTTTCAACAACCGATTAATCCGTTCAGTACCCGGACAGAACCCACACATGCATGACAACATGCAAGAAAAGCCCCCCCGGCCGGGATTTGAACCCAGGACCTTCCCGTTGCCAGGCAACTGCAACACCCATCCAGCTAAGATTGTAATAATGAAAACTGATGCTCTGGCTGATGGCGTCCGATGGCAGCTCCTCTCCATTAGCAGAACGAACTGAATCGTTAAGCCAGTGAGGCCAGTCGGGGTTCGCTCATGCAGAAGGACTGAGAGTAAACGGTGGCTTACATTCAGGTAGGAGATGTGATACTCCAACAGGACCTGGACGTTGCCGATGCTCTCCTTAGTACCGACAAACGTAAAGGGGACCATTCCCTGTGTCAACAAAGCACAAACACCAAACACACACGTTAGTACGAACTGAGAGTGTGTGTGTAATCCGAGTCCATCGCTGCTTTAAATGATCCCGAGGAAGTTGCTGGGTGAAAGGAAGTGATGTGGGAGTAGCATTCTTACTTCCTGCCTGGGTTGCTTGTTGTCGTTGTCTCCTTCTATTCGGACCCTGACCACACCGGACTTATCCACGATCTCCTGGATCACCTTCCCGTTCTTACCGATCACTTTGCCTGCAGACAGGAACAGACGGAAAGCGCGGAACTTTAAAACCATGCTTTTAGATCGAGGGAGAAAATATATTTACATAGATAAAAATGAATAAATATCAAAACAACAACAAAAAAAAAAAAAAACCCCTGCAGAATCTGCACACTTTTCCAGCTTGAGAAAGAAAACTAGAATTACAACTTTTACTCAGAGACATTTTGCGTATAATTGGCTTGATGATGTAACCAAACTGAAACTCTGCATACCAACAAGACTCCTTGGCACCTGGACCGAATCCTCCACAAACTCCAGGAAGCTTCTGGCCTTCTTTACAGCTTCCTCCGTCTAAATTACAACACAAACATAATCTGGATTAAAAACCACAACAAGTCAGGAAAGTGTAGAAATATCTTAAAAACCAGGTAGAATAATTCTTTTGGTCAGAACTAAGAGGCAGGTATTTGCATATCTCATTAAAAGCATTAAAAATGATCTACTGTTTTAGATAACATTAGATTAAAACCTTAAAACCATTTTTAATATACACAACGTAAACTACCACAAAGAAAGGCAGGTAAAATACTGGAGAAATGATTGTGATAAATTATCATGTTGTTGTTTAAATGAGACCATCTAACGGCGTAATAATCACTTTCTAAAAGATCAATAAACTTTAAATTCCAAGGAACAATCAACACTGGAACTGGAAGACATTTTAAATATCCAAAATAAATAAACAAAACAACAAATAAAATGAATTATGAAGTTTCTGTAAACAAAATTATCCTTAAAAAAAAAAAAAGAAGAAGCCAATTGAGACAAACGCACCAGACTGAAGACTTTTATCTATTCTAAATTAACACTGGAACTGGAAGAGATTTGAAATATCCAAAATAAACAAACAAAACAACAGAAACAACAAATAAATTGAATTCTGAAAGCTGCTCATAAAAACGGCTGTTTGAGACGAACGCACCGGACTGAAGTCATCCAGTCTTTGGTAGAAAGAGAGAAAAGACAAACAATAAATCCTACAAAAGGAAATAACTCAGCTTGTTTTATTTTATTAGCGTTTGATTGATTTATTGCGACAGGCCTGGTTCCACCACCGTACCTCTCCATAAATCCTGAAGGTCCCGGTCTCCTCGTCCAACTCGATGGCGGTGACCCCGGGGAGCTTCCTGGCCTGCTGGATGTTGCTGCCATGGCTGCCGATGGCCAGGCCCATCAGGTCCGGCCTCACGATGAACTCCTGCTGGAAGGACGACACCAGCTGCCTGGAGGTCTAAAACACCCGACACAAGACTGGGAAATGAACTCTGGCAGTCTTCTGCAACAGATGACCGGCTCCTGTAGTGACCTACTGACCTCCAGGTGCTTTGTGGCTTCCTGGTTGCGTGACATCAGCAGCAGCTTGGTTCTCAGGCTGCGCAGGTGCATGTCGCTCAGCAGAGACACGCGCTTCACTGTCGCCTCATTGGTGGACTGCACACAGAAACGGGAAACGTTCACATCCACAGAGAAGGAGAGCTTTACGGCAGCAGCCTGGGCAGCCAGAGGAGGGCAGAGGGTCGGCTAAGAGTTAAACTGCTTCAACATATTTCTACTCGAGTAAAAAGTAGCCAAAATTACTCAAGCGAGAGTAAAAAGGTATTTGGTCAAACGTCTACTAACGTACCGAGTAACTGATCAAATTATCAATCACTTAATATTTCAAAATTACATCATCAGACGGAACAAATTATAAAATTAAATTTCGGTATTTCAAGAACCAAAATGACAATAAGTCATATTAGTAACAAAAAAAGTAACAAAGTGAAAGTTTCTTTCAATAAAAAACCGCAGTAACCTCATCTGTAACCCAGCATTTTTTAGAGTGCGATCCAATTATCAATCATTTAATATTCAACCTGAGCAGGCAGAACAAAATATAAGTTATGTGAAAATTTTGGTATTTTAAAGATCAAAATGATTCATATAAGTAAAATAATTACAAAGAAAAAAAAAAATTCTAATCAGTTTCTTTCAATAAAAATATTATAAAACTTTATAATGTGTCTGGTGAATCCAGAAGTTTTCCAACAATCAGAGTAGAAATACTTCAAATAAAATTACTCAAGGAAAAATAAAAATATTCCTAAAACTAAATTTTTTCCAAAAAAATTTAGTTTTCTGGAAAAAAAAAATACATTTTTTTGTTACTGTTACTGAGTAAGTTACTCAGTAACAGTAACTAGTTACTGTTACTCAGTAACAGTAACTAGTTACTCAGTAACAGTAACTTACTGAGTAACAGTGAGTGACTAACAGTAAGTTACTCACTTACTGTAACTCAGTAAGTTACTGTTACTGAGTAACAGTAACTAGTTACTGTTACTGAGTAACTAGTTACCGCTACTCAGTAACAGTAACTAGTTACTGTCTGTCTGTAGAAAAGTGAAGGTCAGGCAGCGTTACCACGATCAGCAGCTCGCTGCTCTCTGGGCAGAACGAAACTCGACACGCTCCCACTGCTTTCTTGAAATCCTTGTGTGCGTTTTCGCTCTGGCACCTGTAACACAGGAACATGACACACATTTCCATAAAACAGGCAGCGGTAACTAAAGATGCACCGACCCACTTCTTTCACCGCCGATACCGATATCTGGGTTTGGAACCGGCTGACACCGATCCAATACAGAAAAAAACAGCAGAATTACCTCAAAGCTGCGGGTGTTCATCATTTACCGTGATAAATTTCTTTTCATGATGGTAATTTTGATTTATTGTTGCCACAGAAAATTCCAGTTAACGGTGCTAAAAAACCCTCAAAATGTCTGGATTGTCAGTTTTTACCATTTTCTCCCCTTTATGTTCAATGAAAGAATCAATGAATACCAATAAACTTGAAAATATGCTTAAATGAAGTTACGATTTGCAGTTTAATGATCTAAATCACACTTATTTATGCGACTGGTGTACTAAAGGAGCAAAATACAAATAGGAATACTTTTCAAGCAGGTTTTGTGGGGATATATTTTCTGTGACACCCATTAACAGCCAGAGTTACCAAAAACACTAGTAATAAATGCTTCTTATGGTCACTTTTATTGTCATCACAATACCAAAACACCGTGACACGGTGACATCGATATCATACATACCAAAGCATAGAATAGATCAGAAACATTGTCACCAATAACTGGTGTTGATTTTGTTTAATATGGCATCTGTAACGTTAACGTGGATAATCTGTGGTACGCACGCTTCCTGTAGATCCTGAGGAACGGAGACAGAGCACTTGTGAAAGGAGTTCTTGGTAACGGCCTTGTTGGGGTTGACCGGCCGCAAACGGTCGAACGTTACGATCTCGTTGTAGGTGGCGTCACAAGCGGCGTACTCGATCACGTAGAACTGGGAACGGAGAACATAAACACAAGTAAATGAAGACTTTGGTCAATTTAAAGCAAATAAATGAAGTCTGTGTTAAATTTAAAGCAAATAAATAGGGTTGTTGTAAACAAATATTTTAGTAATCGAGTAATCTATCGATTATTCTTATGATCAAGTAATCGCATAAAAAAATTTATGAAATAAAATATTGGTAAATGTGGCATAACAGCAGTGTTACTATCAGATATCAATATCAGTCCAAGTTTTCATATTTGAGCTTCTCTACTAGCTACTTTTTGTAGTTTAGAAAATTAACCTGTAACAATAATGATTCACTTTCTAAGTTAACCTGAAGAAAAGTTTACAAAAATCTGAACTTATATTCAATTTAATAATAAAGAGGCAGGATCACAAATACGCTTATAAAAAATGTCTCTAATCCAGCTTTTAGTTTATATTTTCATCTTCAGTGAGTTTAATAGATGAACTCTGACCTTTGGCCCCAAACCTGTTTGAGAAAACGGGAAATGTCACCGGGGGAGGAGGATGGATTAGAGACGAATGAACGGATGAACGGGAGGAAACAGACCAGGGGACGAACGGAAGACCAGGGGGGAGTAGGAGGGACGTTTAGGACAAAATCTATGTTTTGTCTCTCACACACTAACAACTAATATATACACACAAAATATTAAAATTGCACATACACACTAATAAAATATAGACTCACCTTTCATGTGAGAGTGATGTCACGGAAGAGGCGGGGCATAATTCGGAGATCAGATCGCGCATGCGTTAATACCACAGTGACGTCAGCTTCAAGTTGGATATTGGAGCTGCACGGTGTTACCTGCTTTTAGCTCAATGCTATTCCGATTTTTGAACGCTAATTTCGGCCAGCCGCTCTCTACCACTCCTTCCTCAAGCACTCGGCGGTTCACTTAGGGCTTACTCCGGCGTAAGAGCTGGAGTAAGCGGCTTTAGAACAGGAATAAGCCCTAAGTGAACCTCCAAGCGCTTCAGGAGGGAGCGGTAGAGAACGTCTGGCAGAAATTAGCGTTCATAAATCGGATCAAACTCGAGCTAAACGCCGCTTACTACGGCTCTAACGCCTTACCATGGTGTCAGAGCCGTAAGTGTACCTCCGAGCACTTGAGGGGGAAGCGGAGCTAACGCCGGAGTAAGGAGTTAGAGCCTTACGTTGGAGTAAGAGGAGCTAACGCCTGACGAAGCGGAGCTAACGCCGGACGAAGCGGAGCTAACGCCGGAGCTAGAGGAGCTAACGCCGGAGCTAGAGGAGCTAACGCCGGAGCTAGAGGAGCTAACGCCGGAGTTAGAGCCGGTTCTAACGTCTGAGTACAGATCTAAGCGAACCTCCGAGCGCTTGAGGAGGGAGCGGGAGAGAACGGCTGGACGAAATTAGCGTTCATAAATCGGATTAGCCTTGAGCTAAACGCTGCTTACACCGTTTAGCTCCAGTATCCAACTTGAAGCTGACGTCACTGTGGTATCAACGCATGCGCAATCTGATTTCCAAATTATGCCCCGCCTCTACTGTGACATCACTCCCTCATACAAAAGGTGAGTCTATATTTTATTAGTTTATATGTCTTAGTCTTTTATGTCTGCGTATGAGAAAAAAATTGTATGCATGTGTGATATTTTATTAGTGTAGATGCGCAATTTTAATATTTTGTGTGTGTGAGAGAGAAAAATTGTATATGTGTGTGACATTTAAATAGTATATATATGCAATTTAAATATTTTGTGTGTGTATCAGTTTTTAGTGTGTGAGAGACAAAACATAGTTTTGGTCCTAATCGGCCCTCATAGGGCAGCAATGCGGGATATTTACGGCACCTTGTCACTCAGAAACTCATCTACCAGCCATGAACGATGCGCTCCGTTTGCTCAGACCGGGACCTGAAATTTATTGTGCGGTTCGTCCGTAAAGCTCCACTTACGGACCATCAACTACTCA
>CAEGAE010023661.1:0-28538 GCA_903067095.1 Girardinus metallicus | reverse complement strand
AGAAGCAGCATTCAGCTTCTATGCACCACAAATCTGGAACAAACTTCCAGAAAACTGTAAAACAGCTGAAACACTGAGTGCCTTTAAATCTCGATTAAAAACCCACCTGTTTAGAGTTACATATGAAACGTAATCAATTACGAATTCAACAGTGGCACTTGACATAATGTAATGCTTTTGATTGTTTCAATGTTTCAATGTTGCATGATTCTGTGTTTTTGTGCTGGTTATGATGTAAAGCACTTTGAAATGCCCTGCTGCTGAAATGTGCTATACAGATAAAATTTGATTTGATTTGATTTGATTTGATAAACCTAAACACTCTAATATATTTTCTCTTCCAAGATTACATCACAGACCAACTTCCTTGTCTCTGCTGCAAATGATGACATGATGCTGCCACTACCATGTTTCACTGACTGAAGCTCAAGCTGATGCTTAGTGTTTCTTTACACCCATGGTATTTTTGGCATGAATCTTATACAACGTTTCTACTCAAGCAGCTTTAACCAGTCCGGTACTGTATCGGTCCATCCCAGCCAGATTCATTACTAACTTCTGGGCTAGGAGATGCCGAACCAAAGCTCTTGATTGACAGTTAACTCCAATTGATGACTGACCCTTGATTTATGTCCCTGCAAACTCCAAACAACATTTCAGTCACTGCATTGCATTGGCCGAAATGCCATCTGCCATCAGAGGGCTACTCAGTGTTACTCAGTGTGGAGGAGCGTAATTATGAGTTTAATCTTAAGCAGCGCCAGGACAAATGCAAGTCGCTGTACACAGGTTAATTGACTAAAAGATGTTGCCTGTCCACTTAAATTCAACTGAAGACGTGATGCATAAGTCAAAAAGTCTTCAGGTCCTTAGGTTGTCTCTTAATAATGTGATCCACTTCACATGTGAACTTGTCCTTCATGCTCAGCCTGTGGCTCAGTGTTCAGCCAATACGCTTCAGTTAGTTTTAACACCTGATAAATAAAACCATCATGCTTTTTTGCTCTTCCAGATTGTGTCTAAAGTTTGCCCTTAAAAACTCTTCTTAAGCTTAGAAAGTAAAGAGTATTTCCTAAAGTTATAAGAAAAAACTAAATCTGGTTATATATCTGGAGACTGCTGAAGTTAAAACATGCGCTCCAAACTCATTAAGATTCACATTTTGATTGACTTCTTCCAGCAGTCACACTGCTGCAGAACAGCAAACAAAACACAGATCAAATTATTTGAACCTGTTTTACTTAAAAAAGTTTAAAAAATATAAAATGCATGAGATGCTGTGGTTGCCTGTTGTTTTTTTAATGGTGTAAAGCAATGTGTTAAAGGACTTTATAATTAATCACTTCCTGTCAGCTGTTTTTAAAAAAGCTTTTTCTTATAAACTCATGAAGCTTAGCTCATTTTAAACACATGTAATAATTTAACCACTTACAAAATTGGATTAGGCCAATTTTGTTAATAAGTACAAGACTTTACTTATTACAAAAGTTAATCGTGTTTTTTTTGTTGATCACATCCTAAATTATGTTGAATATAGCCCCGATAAAACACAAATATAAAAATGTGTGTTTTTATATTTGTATGCAAATGAATCAATTGGTGATGTAATAATTGTGTGCACTAAATGGTGGTAAAGTTCTGCATACATGTATGGGTAGAATATACATGAAGAGGCATTATTGGTATATACATGCCACCTGGTTGGTTTAAATACAAATGCAAGACAGTCATAGAGATTAAACCAATATTGTTAACTTTTCTGGATCTGTTCTTTAGCTATTTACATCATACATCATGAGGTAGATTCTTTATGAAGATACAACAACATATACTTTAAATAAGTCTACTAGATAACAAAATTAAGAAAGACACATGTGGTCAGACACAAAATGTTTTATGGTTAAGTTCTGTTCATTACCAGTTGTAAAAATTAGGGAGAATAAATGTGTAGCCAATCAGAATCAATTAAACTCAGGAGTCTGTTTTTAGTAATGCCTAAAGACATTCGTCGGACTGTTTCTACTGTTTTGCTTTGTGATTTACTAATAGTAATAGTCACTGGGTGATAATTTAAAGGCAGGTAGAGGGAATGTAAAATATGTGGCCATTGACAAACCACTAAAATACAAAATTAAATATCCAGTGAATCAAAAAATATTTTGGATTTAATCTACAAGCTGCCGCTGGACATCCCAGTGTTTGTCCAAGAGTAAAACATTTTTTGAGCATACCGCTGTTTCCAAAACATTCAGTAAAACTCTGAAGAGACAGTAGCAGAAACTTTTTCGTCCAGATAAAATAGTCAGACGAAACTAATGTTACTTAGCCTCTTGAAAACAGTAGCTGCTGCATTTGTGTGTCTGTAGGCACTTGAAAAAGTCTGTGCATTACATAAACCACTTCAGTCTTGCTTCATTGTTTCCTGGCTCCATAGATATTTTCTGTATTAAATAATTTTCTGACTGCATTGCTGTGCAAGCATATTGGTATATATTTGAGTAGGAAAAGGATGTAAAAAGAGAATAAGTGGAAAAATTTGCTACTATCAAACATGTCATGGGACATTGCTCCTGATTATGAAAGATTGTTCTAATTTGGTCAAGAAATCAATATGATTGTGTCTTGCTGTCTGTCTCTCCCTCCCCTGCCTCTCTTTTTGTCCTCCTTTCAACATAGGGAAGGAAATCTTATTATTATTCACTCCTTAATTACCAGCAGGGAATTCAGGCTAAGTGAAGTCTCTGTAAATACTAAAGTGGTTAATTTAGTCTCTCACTGTGTTTATCTTCTCTGGTTATCTAGGCGGTTCTTAAAACAGCCCAGTCCCCATTAAAGAATCTGGGTTTGCCGAAGTCTGTGGTGCACCGGAGCAACAGGTCATCTGAAGATGTGACTCTTTGGTCTTTAATGTCGACCACTGAAGTGGGACATACTTTATTGATAGAGATTGTAATTAACTGGCTGTGGGGAGACAAAGGAAATTGCACATTCATCACATCAAATTGGCTCACGGGGCTTATAGCATGGGCCTGATAATGGTTCTCCTCATGCCTGAGCCGTGACCAGAGTGCAGACAGCTACAGGCGTTATGTTTGCATGTACGCCATGCCATTTTGGATTCAGGAGTACAGACGCTAGTTAGCATGCTCATGCGAAAACACCAGCAGGCATTAATACTGAGATCAGACTCTGCTGTTTGTGCCTTTTTGAAACGATCAGCGTGTTAGATTAGCTTTGAGAGGCATGAATTATTGGCATGACTGTACGGTGGTTAATGATGCCACCCCAGAGCACCAACTGATGCTCGTGTTTGTGATCACAGCGTCGTGAATAAAAGCAAGATACAAGGTAAGCCTGTAGCTGTGGGGCTTTAATATGCACTCACAGCAGGTAAAGGCGCACCCACAGGTGTGATTTAATGGATTAATTTTCCCAACTGGCGGGTAATACTGTTACACAGATTTGTTAGATGCTAAACAAAGCCAATCTCCTTTTTTTTATTATCACAGCACACTACACCTAATTGTTCTGCTACGGGTTATCAATGAAATCAATAAAAAAATGCCAGATATCATTAAAAACTCTTTTTTTTAATCTTCAAGCATACATTTTTGCATACATTTTCCTCTTATCAAAATCACTGGTGTAATTGGATTATGATGCAGGAACACGCTGCTTTTAGTTCATTCTCAAGTTTGACGTGTTTTTCTGCCTCTTCCATCTCATGAAACAATCTACAGTCAACCTTTAACATGAGTTTTATTTATTTTTAAATGTTTTAAGCTAATCTGTTTAATAGTCTTGTCCTAGTATCTTCATTATGGCATAAAAATGATTTATTAATTTATAGTTTATCATCTGTTAAGTGTTTAATTTAGATTTTTTTCTTCGTTCTACCAAGGTCTTTGTTTCGCTTCGATCTGTTGTAAATTAGAATTAAGCCTCAACTTGGTGTTTACATTGTAATTAGAAAGAGGTTTTACATGTGTTTTAAAGATTCATCTAAAGGTGAAGATCTGGCAGGTTTATAGAAGGTTTGGATATTTGACAATAACTATAGTTGGTTAAAACTGCGTCTTCTTCGTAAAACATTCAAAAGTTTAAAGCATGGAGTTAGCTTTCTTATTTCAGGGTACCTTCGTTTACAAAAAAGAGATGTTTGCTTGATTAGCTTGTGATTGTAAATTTGTTAATCCACCTCTTAATCCAGTAACACTTTGACTCAGACTCTCAGTGGCACAACATGATTAAAAAAAAAAAAAAAAAAAACATAACATAGAAACACATTATATTTAAAGAAGAAACTACTCTGCATCTGTACTTTGGACAGATTATCCCAAATCCTGACAGAAATTGTGACTCATTCACATGTGTTTATGTCTTTTGTTAGTGTTTAATGTAACAAAAAGAGCAACATTCTTTTTCCCACTTTGTGGAAAAAAAAGAAGAAGATTGGACTAGAGGTACTTGTTACAAATGACAGCTGTTAGATATGGCTCTGACAGAACCAAACTTCTGTTCACTGTGTGAAAGCTGCCACTCGTCAACACACTGGAGCTCGTTTACTAGTTTTTAAACGCACAGCTCTTCCTGCTGAGGTGAGGACTTGCTTAATACAAGCATATAATCCCAGAATGTCAACCTGAGCAGATTTTAGACATAAACTAATCACTTCTCTTCACTACCAGAATAGGCTGTAAAAGGGTCGTGTTTATTTGTATATTATTTCCAATTGCTTCCATTTTTCACAGTTGAAACCTCTGTATTTTCTTAATTGGACTTTTTATTGTCTCTCTAGTGCTTCTGTCTTTCCCCGTTATTTCTGTACTGTTTGTTTTTGATAAAATGTTGCAAAAAATAAAAAATGCTTGACCTCTGAAAAGGAAAGTACTAATTTTCTAAGCTTCACCCAGAAAGAGGATAGATCTGTGTTAGAGTCGTCCTGGACTTCCTTGAAAGCTGTTATTTCATAGGTGGTTGAATCTGTTAAGAGCTTTGCAGCTTATATAAGCTTCTCATTGACAGCTTGATAACTACTGTGTGCTCTCTTCCTCTTTTGTCACCTCCATTTCTCCTCTTTCTTAAATTCACTGTACAACCTCTCCTGCACTTACTCCATTCTCCTTTACTTTGCCCACTGTCATTTTTTTCTTCTTACTCGGTTGTTCTTCTGCTCCACCAATACGTTTCCTCCATTTTGCATTGTATTTCTCCCCTCACCTCTTTTCTATCTATAGTGGTTTTACTGGACACCACAACAGTACTGGGAGAACTGGATTGGAAGACGTTTCCAGTTAATGGGGTGAGTGAAATTAGCTCCTAGAGTTTTTCTTTCTTTCTATCTATCTATCTATCTATCTATCTATCTATCTATCTATCTATCTATCTATCTATCTATCTATCTATCTATCTATCTTATGGATTGAACAAGACAAAATCTTTAAAAATATAAAGATAAATACGGCAAGCAAGATTAGTACTGAACATGCCAACATTTATTTAATCTCTGTCTAATGAAGCTTGATTCAAACCAGATGTTCAAGTTTATCAGTAGTTACATGACGTTATTTAAAAAAGAAAGTATTTTCTACTTTCTGGAGATCTTGAACGGTGTTCTAGTTACAATATCATTGTCACCTTTATATTAGGAATCCACATTTTTCTATTCATTTCCTTTATTAGGGTCTCAAGTTTGTCATTTCCACATGCCAAAAAACACGATGTTCTTATCTCTAAATTTAACTGTTATTATACATCAGAGAAAATGTATATCACATTATGTATATCACAACACGTTGTGATAGTGTGCAGTGCCATTCCTCCTCTAAACATGGAGTGTACTCCGAGATTGAAAAGGCTAAATTCTGGTCTCATCTGACCCAGATTATATTTTTCCTGTATTTTACTGGCTTGTCCAAAGGTTTTGCCACAGATGTTTATTGAAGTTTAACATAAACTTCAACATGTTTTTCTTCATGTCTTGAAGACATGAGTCTTGTGGAGTGAGTGGGTAGTGAGACCTCTGCGGCTGAGTGTGTTACTTTTTGTGGAAAAAATGTTCTAATTCACCTGGTCACAGCAGTCCTCACTGAAAGATTAAAACATAAGAAATAAATCTGTAACACATTCTCTCTTGAGATAGATCTTTATGAGATGCTTCTTGTGTGATACCTTGACAACAGGAACACCTTGATATACATCGCAAATTCTAAATGCTGTCCTCTAAATCCTGACACAATTGAGCTTTTCCTTGTTTTATGCCATTTTGCAGTTTGTTTTCTTTGCTGTCCACTTTGTTCTACATAATGTATGGATTTCTTCTTCTTCTTGACAGTAGATGCACCCTGAGTTAGTGTGTCACCTACTTTATGGTACAACAACAACAAAAACTATCTTTATCCCCGCTAACACCGGTGCTAAAGGGAGACTTTAAGGCTGTTCTTTTAAAATGGAAACATAGCTTGTCTTTGTTTAATAGACTATATTCCATGCTGGTGTTTGGTATCTGGGCCCTGACCTTTTCAGCATAAGTGAACACGAAGCACAGGACAGCAGGGAGTGAAGAGTAACAGCACTAATTTCCCCCGAGGGAAAGGCAGACTCAGAATCTGGGATGGATGTGGGGCTTTTGAATGTCTTTGTGAACCGTGAGCAGAGAGAGCAGCAGTCGCACACGAGCTTTCAGTTCAGGTGTGTCGCAGATTCCATGTTATAAATGCAGCAGTGTTGTGTTATTTCTTGCCTGACTTGAAGAAGTCCCATGTGGGGTGTCCGCAGATATTAAGTGCTTTATTAAAATTGGTGTGCTCCTTTTCTTCGTCTTGTGCCTTAGTTGCGAATTGCTCTGCCTTGGGCTTTGGGGTTTTCATGCCTCCCCACTGAGCCTTTCATATTTTTAGGGGACAGTGGGAGTATAAGAGCAGGTGATGGCTTGTGTGTGTGTATTCCTATAAACTTCTGTGTTTACCTGAATGTCCGCAATGTGCTGAGCGCAGCACAAAAAAGCAGCCTGTTTCCCTGCCATCCTCTCTTTTGAAGTTGACGCTACTGTCCACGGAGTTGATGTGCTTTGTGAAGTTTTCTGCTTCTTGGGTTTTGACTTTGACCCAGCTGTCATCTTGTATCTGCACCACTAGCTGGTTGTTGTTTCCTTAGAGAACTGCACTTTGTTTCCACTTCCCCCAAAGTAGAGGGGAAGTGGCATAAAAAATTGTTGGTTATAGCATATTTTGTATTTGTGTAAACAGCATGTGCTTGAAAATATATTAGGCAGAGAAACAAAAGTAAGTAGATGTCATAGAAATCTTAATTATAGCCATGTGTTTGTTGTTGAGCGTGCTAATTAGTCAGGTGAATGCAGTTTTATTTAAAACTCATTTAACAAAGCTTGATTTTCCAAAAGATATGAGCGCACACAATATTTTTGCCCCATGATCTAGAAATCTTGCAGCACTAATTAGGGGTGTGATTTTACATGCTTTCATTAAAAAATAAAATAAAATCTTCCTATGTTTGGTCTGCGCATGTACCGAACAAGAAGAATGTGTTTTTATACGTGAAAACATTCATAATGTTTATGTGTTGTACTAAAGGCACAATCCAACATTCTGCAATGCAACTTTAAAAAGCGACACCAAACCAGAACAGAGAGAGGACGTCCAGCTATCATTCTAGTAGAGAACGTTATCATTTCTCATGCAATTACAGATAAAAATGTGGAAAGTCAAAACACAGAGTATCTCACCAGACATATTTTTCAACAGCAATAATATATTTGGGCTCACTCAGCACTTTTTCACATGAAACAGCATCCAGCTGAATGTAAACTTCACTGGTAAATCAGCTAATGTCCAAATTCACATGCTTAATGCCTGCAGTATTCACATAGTCCATAGCGCTGCACAGCATAAGAGGCGACAACACATAGGTCCCTTTGTCCAGAAGAGAATTCCCAACACTGAAGCAATACTTTAAAACCAAAGAACATGCCTAACTGGTTATTGTGTACAATTTTAAAGATGTAATGTTTTCTAAACATGTGGATATACTGACTTTTAGCAGCTATGTCACCTAATCACATTGAGGCGCCATGACACACATTTGAAGTGAGGGACGAGAGCATTTAGCAGTGTGATTAAATGGTCTGTGTAAGCAGCACACTTAGTTAGGGATCATAAAAGCAATATTTACAAAAATTTGAAGTACCTAGCAAAGAACATAGCATGTTTGTTGATTTGATCAAACTGTCTATTTTACATGAATTCACCATATTTTTATGACATACCACTATGTCATAAAAATGCTGTTTTCCCCTCATCCTGGAACAGACTTAAACTTATACAAAGCTCTAGATTTTTACCTTTTTTTTGTACATTGTAGGCTACATGATGATGAGGTAGAGTTAATCGTCCAACCTTGTGAAAGTGTCTGTGCACTGAGGGCTGCCAGTCCTTTTCATTCATGGCTGCTAACAATCATATTATTTTCTCACCAAAGGATTTATGATAAAATTACAAGTTTTTTTTTTATATTGTGCACAATTGGGCAATTGTCCAATTGTCCAAATTTGCAGCTGAATGCACAGCACCCTATTATAATTTCTACAGTGAAATAAAGTTAATAAAAGCAGTATTAGGCCACCAATCAGCTTAAAAGGAGTGAATGCACATTTAGGTTGTTTTGACTTCCCTCGTGGTGGAGTGGGCCACTTAGACATTATATTCAAAGGGTCAATAACTATAATCGTTGACAGATTTGCCTCAAAGATTAACCACAACAAGGTTAACTTTATTCTATGTTAATCTTTTTCTGTGTAGTGAGGCACTCTGGAGGCAGACTTGATAAGATTAAAATCCAGTTTTAGTTTGACATGACAGACAATTTGGAACCATGTTTGTGACTTTAAAAACTTTTCCCAAAAAAAAGAACACTTTTTGTTTGAGGTGGCTGATAACAAACTAAGTCAAATGTATTATATAGTCATTTTTGTAGCACTAAAACAATTAAATGCCTTCAAGAAAATAGCCTATTTTTCTCCTCAAAACACCTGAAATATATAACAGTAATAATAATAATAATAATACCTTAAGCTTTAGATTAGAACACGTAAGGCAGTATAAAACCACCCACACATTTTCTAAATTTACCTATTCCCAGCAATTTTCTGAGCGGGGTGGTGCTAATCTAATGTGGTCAGATGGAAAAGATGTGGAGTAGACACTGGACAAACTACAAGACCTCTACAGGGCGACATGCTGACATATGGGACATCACTCACAAACATACTCCGTATTTGAACAGAGCATCTCTTTACTACAAGGAAACAGAAAATAAAACAAGTAAAAGTCCAACATAGAGAACACAAAAAATGTCTGAAATCATGTGAGCTTAAACTAAGGTACAGCAAGTCTAGCCAACTCTCTTTTTTTATCAACTATAAAAATAAAATGTTGCTTTAAATATAAGTAAAAATGTTAAATCAGGCACTTGCATGTCTGCTTTTATAGAAGCAATGACAATGTTAATATGTTGTACAAGCGTAACTGAAAGAGCTAGTAAAACATCCAGAGATTAAACTAATTTGATTGTATCATATTATAATAAGCCTAAAGGGAAAGAGAAAAAAAACGTGAAGTTCATTCTTACAAATATTTCACCTGGGACTGAGAAACCATAGCAACAGCAGTATTTATTTATTTATTTATTTATTTTTTTGACAATCTGTATAGTCTAACATGGAGTAATGTGTGTATATGAGAGTTTTGGGGTAAATGTTGGTGCTTTTAATCTTTTATTAAAAGTTTAATAAATCAATTAAGCAAGACCAACAAACACAAACATGTTTCGTAGATCTTATAAAAGTGAAACACCTCAATGGACGAATCTACTTGTTTCTCTATAAACAGACTTTATTGCAGTGGGGACCAACAAGAGCATTAAGTGATTGAAGAAAAGCACAGCACGATGCCACCCAGATTCATATCAAATCAATAATTCATCAAAACTACAGAGATTTAATGATATTTCCATAACAACTACTCTCTTTCTTCCCTTTAGTCTGACGAAGACAAATTGCTTTGTTTTAATCAAAACCTCAAACCTCTGCAATGGGATGAGAGCCCCCACCTTTGTTGCTCAAGCAACGCAGCATGTCCGCATTATTGGTTGGATGGTGTGTGTATATGTGTGTCTCTATTTTTCTCAACATCCAAATATCTTAATATGAAATATTTAAACCCTTGCAGGAATGTCACCAAAAATGTTGCATTTTTTATTACTTTTCCCGGTTCTTTTTTTTTCCTTGTTGTTGATGTTGTCTTTGATTAAGATATTCCACAATACCGTTAATCTGAGAATGGGTGATGATGACAGTAGACATGTTTTAGCTTAACAGCACAAAACATCTTAGCGTTCTGCTGCAGTGACGTGCAGCCAGTTCTGCAGTGGTAGATAAGGAGTTTGTGCCACTGATTATTTATATGGGAACACACAAAAAAATTAATCCAAACGCACGTTAAGGACTTAATTCTTGCTAGATACATTGTTTGCTCATGGTTTTTAAATTCTGGTTTCTGTGATTGACAAGAAACAAACAAAAACGTCTGATCATCTGTGACTACGAACACAACTTTATCAACAGCCTCAACTTAAATCCCGACTGTGAACCTAGAGTCATTTTGTTGCATAGTGTCATTGAACACATGGGTCTCCCTCGTGTCTGATGTGGTTCTTAGCAGTGTCCTTTGGAGCCCGTGAGTCAAAGGTGCATCTGAACTTTAATAACTTTAGATAGAATAAATTCAGTGGCTGTCAAAGACATCCATCAGGAACTGAGAATAAAGACCTTATACTGCTGGGAAACATGATAGAAGAAAAAAAAAATGTATTTGTCGGAACGTCTGAACATCTCTGCACAATGATGTGGCTTTGCACATCAAGAAGTCATGGAGAGAATCTGAAGGAAAGTTATTCAGGAGGTGATAGAAGGCAAGATGTGTATGTTACCTAAGATGTTAAGTGCCTTTTATGGAGTCCTGGTCATAACATTAGGATTTATAGTATGCACACAATGTACTGTTTGTCCTGTCCTGTTTGATCCTCGTCTGGTTGGTTTAGTTATTGTCTTTTTTCTGCTAGTCAATGTTAATATTAAAATTGACAAAACAGAAGCAAATAAGTTTTATTCATGTACAAATCTAGGTTTATAAGTTCAGTGAGGAAGACTGAGAAATGCATAAGCTTTGCAAAAACATCACTTGGCATGGTCACGACAATGCAATCTGTAATTCTTTGTATAGGAATGATAGACAAATAATCAAGTGTTTGAAAAAAGCCCGATAAGCTGTGTTCCCAAGGACTTTTCTCTCAAGGTTGTTCATCTTATACAGAAATTGAAAAACTGAAAAAACCCTGAGCAATACAAAGTTATGATAGAAACTGAGCTGCATCACAAAACAGCTTTCCCTATTTTCAACTTCTTGAACCCTTAAGTTTTTTTTTAATTCTCTGACACTTATGTGATTTGACTAACTGCAGTATTATTTTCCAAACTTCTCCGAAAAATGAATGCAAACAATAAAATGAATTGCTGTGCTGCAAGCACGAATAAATCTAGTATGGTCTTGAAAATATTTCTAATGAATAAGCACAAGACAACACAAGCATGGGTACTGAAAGCGTAGTTTACGGTAGTTTTGTGTTTAGCTTCATGTTTTGTGATGAACTCAAATGGAACAATCACAAGTTAAGTTTTGATGTTTCATGACATTACCAATGCAAAGTAACCCATAGGAATGTTTGTCAGCCAGTCTTAAAATATTGTATTGAACCATCCTATTCCAACATTATTATGAGCTTCTGTACATTAATTTGTTCTCCTTTGCACTTAAAATCCATGTTACTGTCTGCTGAGCTTGTTACTAATAGTCAAAGCGATTAGTAAGCGCAGATCTGATTGCTTCTTAGAGTCTGAGCTGCAGCTCATCTTTCATACTCGTCGCATTTGTTTTATCTGCTCTGAACCATGTGTCATCCCAGGGGTACATTTTCAAAGGCTGGGGCAAATGCAGTGACAAATCACCATTTTTGCTTGTTTGTATGCATCATGGAACTCTAATTACTTAATGCTGATCATATGCAAAACAATTCTTTTTAGATCCTCAGTTTTCTTTTCAAGTTCTCCAAAGGAGGACACTGAAATGAGAGAATAGGCTCCTATTACATACAACGTGGGAGCTGTGCAATGAGGCACGATTCAATTTTATTATTTGTATATGAAATCTAATTTTATTCAGTAAATGCATTCTGGTATTGTAAAAAAACAATAACAATGTTTTTTAATATGAAATATGAAAGTAGATAAAGTAAAGCTGAAATAATGAAAAATCTATCACTGGATGGATTGGTCCAAATTGTTACAGACTGACAAAATGTCAGGCTTCAATCAGCCATCATCAAGTAGTTTTTGATATATTAGTTGCATTCTTGCTTGTGAACAAATTAAAAGCTAAAGTAACACTGCTGACATCACACCGATGTTTTCAATGCCTGTAATCTAATCATCTCTAACACTTTCAGTTATTTGTAATCAGGACAAATCACTCAGTTCTAACCTGAGTTTCATGAAATGCCCTTTTGGTTACTGTCACTCCACTTCCTCAAGAAACGTGTTAAAAAAGTTTGATATTTTTGACCTTCTGGTGAATTTATTTTCATGCAACAGTGGTAATACAGAAAATGACAAAGAATGCTCCAGTTTGTTAATACAAACAGTTTCTGTATTTTTTGCATATTGTACATTTTGATTATTTCCTAAACCTTATTAAGACCTTTTGTATTTTAAACTGCCAATATAAAATATGACAGTTTTAGATTTTGAATTTCTGAAATACAAGTAGTACTGTGACTTGGCGTCAATTGAAAATGCACATGATTAATAATGTAATAGGATCATGAGGCTTTGTGACATTGCACCTTATATTGATCAGATTCAGTTTTGAAGAATATGTTGCACCAACAGTAAACTCATGACAGCATTGGGAATCTGAGTTTATTACGAGAGAAAGGAATCGCTCCATTGTTAAAAAGTTTTTGGAGCAAAATTTTAAACTATAGTTTGACGAATGACAACACAAAGAGATATTTTGGACCAAATGGAGAGTGAGAATCTTTTTTTTTTTGAAAACCTAGAGTAAAAATAACTTTTGTTTTTCATTCATTTTTGTTTAAGACACTGCTGAAAATAAATGTAACCATAACAGGTCCAAATCAATTTGTCTCCAGATTTTGCATTGTAGTGTTCCACATTTGTCCCTATGAACATGTATGTCTTTTGAAAATGTAAACAAACCATTTTACAGAGCAAAATGACAAAACTGCAAAGGAATGAAATAGTGAATTGGCATAAAGACCAGATTCCTTCTAAAACAGCTTACATCCCTGTCGGCATCAAATTGTTTAGTGAGAGGAAGAAAAAGTTGAGTTAAACACATCTGATGCATTTTTAATGGTTTGAATTAATGAATTGTATATAAAGGGTATATTCATGCAGAAAATATGAAGCATGAACACTCTGCAAAACCAAACATACTTTGCTCTTATTTTTAAGTCAACGCCACAAAGAACTGCACATAATTAGAGTCTAACAAGTTTACTAAGCATTATTAAGGGACAGGAACAGCATTGTTAGATGACCAGAGGACCAAGTGAAAGAGAAAATGAGTGTGATTGATTAATCATTTGGCCTGGGGGTGTCACATAGAGATAATTTACATAGCTTAATTAATATAAGATTAATTGCTTTTGGCGCACTCCAGTCAAGGTTAAAGTGTTATTCAATAATTCATAATTGAGAACACTCTACCTCAGTTGTTTAATTTCCTGTTTGATTCTCAGAGCCTCCGTGCTCAGCTTTAAATATTGTTTTCTAATTTATTTTGGGGCTATGATAAACTGATATTAGTCAGTCATGTTTTAAATTTTACCTGAGGCACTCTGAATGTATCTTTTATGCCTTACTGTATTTTTAATACTTTTCTCTCCTTCTACATCTATGACTGGCTGAATGCCAGACTACTGACATTAACAGAAAAAAGAGTTAATTCATCATGTGAAAATGTGTAGATGTTTTTTTTTTTTAATAGGTTGCTGTTTTGATTAGGAAAAATGTGCTGGGCATAAATACCCATAAATTATGGTATTTCTTTTCTATTGAATATATTGTGAATGCATCCTCATCATGCATGACAACACAGTATAAGATTTGATCATTGTAATTTTCATTTTGTTGAAAGAAGGTTTAGTCATTCAGAGGCAAAACTAAATTATTTATATCTTATGGAGGGCAGACTGTGAACGGGATAAGTGAGAAATTAAGGAATTGATCAAATTCTGCGATATTTTTTTAAAGCTTATAGTGGAACCCTAAAACTCATCTGACAACATGAATAAAACCATCTTGGAGAAACTTTTCTTCAGCTTTTATTTTAAATACCTTAAGTTGTAGTTACCAAATCACATTTTACAATTTCACTTATGTAAATTTATTCTACATACATATGTATATGTGCATGTGCTATGTTGGTCAAAGCATGGGAATGAAAATGATTTTGTGGGACACCAAGTGTTGTTACATCTTTGAAGTATGTGTGTTGCTTTTCATAAACACCTCCAGGTAGAAGGTGTGTGTGTTGGTGTAGCGGGAACAAACTGTCAGGAGGTGGTTACTTTCCCCATCTCATCACGCTGATTCGTTTTTTCAAAGGCTTAAAGGTACGATAAATAAAATGTTTCACAACTTCAGGGTTGGGATAGTGGATGGGTGAGCTGCCTCAAACAGATCATGAGTTTATAACATGTCCAACACAGAAACCCCTACTCCCTCCACAGGTTCATTTGAGTCACCAATTAATCTAATTAACCGTGCTTGTTGATCTGTGGAAGAACACAGACTGAAAATGTTGCAGTGTAGATTTTACTCTGTAGGCTGTTAAAGTAAATACAAATAATAAAAATTCTTAGTTACACACAAAAAGGTTTTTAGTTTGAAATTAAAATGTAATTCCTATTAAAATATGTTTAAAATTTAATTCCAGAAACTTAAAGTTGCATGAAAACTGTTATTGTGATGTTTAATATTGCCATTCTCTCTCCACAGATAGAAACAAAAACATCTTCATACAGCTGGACATTATTGCTCAAAAGTCTTGGGTACAAAAAGCTAATGTAAACTTTGCATTTATTACCTAAGATGGAGTAGCTTTCATCAAATAAGCAATTTCCCCTTGGGGATCAATAAAGTACATTCTATTCTATTCTACGTTCTTGAGCATTAATGTTCCGTACAAGTGGCACAATATCAGCTGCTGTATTACTAATGGATGAGTCTTGCCAATGTTTCAGGGCTTTTTGAGCTCTGATTGTTACACTGTTTTAGAGGAGAAAACAAATGAGTGGAAATGTTTGATGTTTAATTGAAAACTTTAGTAAAACTGATTCTTGCTCTCTCAACTGTCATGATGTTCTTTATATATTTAAAAAACGTTTTGTTGAAAGCTTAAGAAGACTCACAAGTTGAACACTGCATTAGCTGCTTATATTTCTCTGTCTTGTCTGATGCTTGTCTGCAGTGGGATGCCATCACAGAAATGGATGAACAGAACAGACCCATTCACACCTTTCAGGTTTGCCATGTGATGGAGCCAAACCAGAACAATTGGTTGAGGTCCGGATGGATACAGCGACAAGCTGCTCAGCGGGTCTGGACCATATTGCTACACTAGACATTTTCTTGTGAAATCCATTTGGAATCAAGTTATCCCAGTGCAGGATTTTGCTTGTCACAGCTTAGACTGAGGACACGTCTTAATCCCTGGAGGGAATTTACTTTTTGACATCTCGTACAAGAAAAATGATGGGCAAATTTTAGAATAAGAAAATGTTGCTCTAGAAAGAGTGCTGCATCAAAATAAGTAGGAGCAATGATATTATTTTAGACTTTTGAGTGCTTCCTATTTGTTTTGCACATTTGTAAAATTAAATAATTGTCTCCCGAGATGTTTGCGCACAGTTAATTATTGCACAGTTTATGCCAACATTCTAAATGCAGCCAATTAAATAGTAGAATTACAGAAGCCAAGTCTGTTCTTGAGCCAAAGCAGACATGTTTACCCAAACTAAAATGATGAAAAAGATGCTCACAAGAATTTATTTATTTTTTTTCTGTTTCTGCTACATTTCTACTCAGGTATATGTAGAGCTACGTTTCACGCTGAGAGACTGTAACTCCATCCCTTGGGTGTCTGGCACATGTAAGGAAACCTTCAACCTCTTTTATCTGCAGACGGATGAACTGCTTCCTGGAGGAACGAGGTTTCGCCCAACTGACTATGCCAAGGTTAGCTGATCAACGATGTTATATTTCTAAGGTACACTGCTTTCATATCTGAAAACTAAGTATTTGTTGTTGGGTTTAAGGTGGACACTATTGCAGCAGATGAAAGCTTCACACAGACAGATCTTGGAGATCGTGTACTTCGTCTCAATACAGAGGTCAGGGAGGTGGGGCCTGTCACAAAGAAGGGCTTCTACTTAGCATTTCAAGACGTAGGGGCTTGTATTGCCCTTGTCTCTGTCAAGGTCTGTTGAACTGGACTGTGTGACATGTATTTGCATAAGTGACTCTCATCAAATTTTCCAATGATTGTCAAATCCCTCTCAAAAATTCAATTTGTGCTGTTTTGCTTAAGGTGTTCTACAAACGCTGCCCATCGACTTTAAGAAACCTGGCAGCATTTCCTGACACCGTGCCACACATGGACTCATCTTCTCTAGTGGAAGTGAGAGGGACTTGTGTGGAGAACGCAGAGGAAAGGGACACGCCCAAACTTTACTGTGGCGCTGACGGAGACTGGCTTGTCCCATTGGGTCGCTGCATCTGTAGCATTGGCCACGAGGAGATGGACGACCACTGCCGAGGTGAGGAGTTGCATTTTGCGCTCTTGTGAATGTGTTTGTGCTAATTTTAGAGCAGTTCACTTTTTAAACAGTATGCAAAGCTGTAAACAGAAAGAGACTAATGAGAAAGGAAAGCCTTACGTCACACTATCAGGTCTCCAGAGCCCTTTCGGAAATTGGGAGAAGTGGGAGCTCATAGTCTCCCCTCTCATCTGAGATTATGCACCCTTCCTTGTGTGTTCCTTTCAATCCAAATTTCTGTTCATTTCATTTTTCATCATCTTCCCTCCTTTCTTGACCACTTTGTTTACTCTTCATTTTCCCCCTTTGTTATAATTGTCCTTCAGTTGCTCCCTGATGAGTCAAACTCTCACACTCTTCCTTCAGGAGATAAACACTACAACACATACACTATGACTTTAGCAGGAATCAGTTAGAATTCAATGTACACACAGACGTTCGCATGTAAAAAGCGGTGATGAATGCCGCAGCGTTTCAGCAAATGGCTTTTTAGGGTGCCTGTTCTCTAATGAGTACTGTCAGCATCACCTGAAAGTGGCGCATTGTGAACTGAACACATTAATGAAAAGTTAAAGAAACCATTTGCTTGCTCCAGATAGTCTTTTGGCCTGGTTTCTCATTTCGACTGTGCAGCCAGACTGGGAGCTAGCTGGCTAATTGCCTTCATTTGTTAGTTTCACAGATAATTTAGCTTGCACCTAGTCTTTTCTAAAACTCTCCCAACCCCCTCTTTCATCCCTGCCTGACTCTTGTAATTAAGGCAGTAGCTAAATTGAGCCACACTGCGTGATTACAATTACAGTGCCCTCCCTGTTTCTTACTGCATTTCTGCAGACTTACAGCAGTCTCGGCTGGCTGGGGTGAAATTCATGTTGTACCCCTGTGGAGATGTAGTTGCTTAGGGTCTTGCAGCTCAAATACTCATTAGTAGCTGATATGTAGGACAGTCTGTAATATCTTCTCTATTTGCTCCTTGGGTGTAATTTTTCTTCTTATCTTTGTCTCTTTTATCTGCTTTTTATTTATCTTTTCACTCACTTTGACACTCAATCATACCAAGTTAGACAATGCTGAAGTCTGTCAGGAGAGATTACCAATGAGATGGCGGCTTAGGAGCAGCCGTCTCATGATGTCTCCTGTATACATCCCAAATCTATGCTCTCTCTGTTCACACTCTTTTGCTGACAGTGGTGGTCTCTCCTGATAGTTCGGTAGTTGCAACATCCTAGGCTGTCTTGGCAGCTACGATATACCAGTAAATTGTCCAGTTGTGACCCACTTAGCACTGTGAAAACAATATGACAGATACCTCAGGCAATTGCTAAAGTGTTGTCAGTATACACTGCAAAGCTGACTCATGTTTATAGTGATAAACTGTATTTTCCAAAAAAGTATTTACTTTTATGTCCCAGATGGATAAAACAGCAACATAAATAGTCAGTTTTTATTAAAACCATAGTTGGTTGATTTAAGTTTTATAAATTAAACTGCTGGTGTCATTCCAACAACTTTCAGATGTTTCCCTTCTCCTACATACTTGCATTGAATGGCTGAAGTGCCTCACTAGCATGTAGTTAAGCTCTACAGAGCTCTACTAATGAGCCAATATTGGAGCCAGATGTGCTGAAGCACAGAGACATCTTGATGATCCTTTTCCACGGCCTCTGCTCTACCTGGCACCATTCTAACCGGACTGCTCAGCGAGCGTTTTGCTTTTACAGTCCCTGCTCTGGAGTGGGGCCTGCCGGAAATGAGTATCTACTTCATTGTCACATAAACTTACTGCTGTTCACTGACTGGCCGTGGAGGTGTGGTCAGATGCAGAAGCAACGAGAGAAGAAACTCCTTTGAGCTTTTGATTTAAAAATGTTCCAAGAGTCTTTTTTCTGGTTCAAAACAAGAAAGACTCCTCTCAAAATGTGATAAAGCATGAAAAATAGGTATCATTTTTGAAAAAAAAGTGTATTTGTTCACATCTTAATAACATTGTGTAAACATTTATACCAATCACAAGAATCAGTGATTTATGATTTGTCCCTGCCATCACCATGTCACCTTGTTTAACTCCTCCACAGATTCAGCACAGAATTCAAAACGTTAACATTACTTCCAGTGAGAAGAAACATGTTAATTAAATAAATTAAAAGATTAAAAGATAAGAAATAAGCCTCAGAAGCTTTTTGACACCTGAATAAAGGGCTATTGTAGATCACTGTTAATTTTGCTGAAAAACCTCAGAAATATGCACGTGCTCAAAGAAAACACATTTTTCCTAAAGAATCATAATTCCCATATTTCTTCTGCCACTGGTTTAGGGTCACAATCAGAGTTTCTTTTACTGAATTCTCAGTTATTTGTCTGAACAATATTCATTAAAGTATTCAATAACCAATATATTAAAAAAAATCTGCTGTGGAATTTGCAAACAGCATGCTCCAACTCACTGTAATTAGTCAAAAGGGCCGGTGTGTAGTAACAACACAGCATGGCCCTATGATCAATTATTTACTGCCTTAACGGTTTGTGTCCAATATTTTTCTTTTTTTTTTGTTTGATGAATAATTTCTATATTCCTGTCAGGGCTTATGGCGTTATAAAGACATGCACTTCAACAGTAGTTGCAGGAAGTTTAGGCGTGAACTTTCGATGACTTCTGCTTTCTCCTCGTTTTCATTTTGGAACACTGCTTCAAAGGGTGCTGTGATCAAAGCTGTCTGAGAGGCAGCATGGGGAAAAAAGCAAAAGAGGGAGAGAGGGAGCGAGAGGATGAGAGAGCCAGAGAGAGAATAGGGAAAACCCCAACGCTCCCAAATATAAGCAGAGCTCGGCACTAACATGTCCATCTTTCCCTCCCAGCTGCCCAAACAAAGGCGTTGGGGCTTATCAAACCCGGCTTTCCACCCCAACAGCATTCTACCAGACTGTTCTGACATCTCAATCATGCACTTTATTATTCTATTGCTTTCCTTCAGTGTCAGTCACAAGAGGATTACTCAGAGATAGGCTGGTTATATCATGACCTAGATAAGGCAACATCATAGAGCTGATTCTATTTGTTCCACATCCTTTCGTCACAGCACCACATTCAAAAGGATGCAGCGAAATGCGGGGGGAAGCTAATAGAGATGTCTTTTCAAATTCCATTTGAATCAGCGCAGACACTTTGCAAAAAATCAAAAACCCACCAGTCGCATACGAGACCAGAGAAATTCTGATGTTTTGGGATTAAACGTAAATGGATTTAGCAGTTCTGAGTTTCTGTATCTTGATTGTAATTCATACGTGTGCCTGATAGTTATTCTGTTAATGTTAATTTAATGGTGGGAAAGTATTCGATTTGATGGTGACACAATAAAATGTGTATATTTGGCCTAAAACTGAATACATAGAAAGCATACAATGCTGCCTTCTGATCTTAAATATAAGGTAAAATGGAATAGGAAATGAGGGAATCGATAAGGTCTTGTTATGTTTGAGCTGCTGTGCCCCTCTTAGGTCCATTAAGGATTGTTTACTCGGGCCTGTAACTCAGCACAGGCAGGCAGCCTAGAACATATCTCATTCTGTGTGAACTTCCCATCTGCATATCAAAGCTGAGAGACCAGGCAGGGTAAACATACTCTCTGGCACCATCTGTTTCTGACAACGTAAAGCCAAGAGACAGCTTATAACCTTGGACGGTAAACTCAAAATTACCTACAATGCATTCTTGATAAATACACAACTGATGTTCTTTGATGGACCACTTCTTTGCAGGGTGACCTGCTGAAACTAAGTTCTAGTAGAAAAACGTCAAAAGATGAGCTTGATGACTGTGTAATCCTTCTTACTTTTATTTATGTGGATTACTCATTGAAAAGGAAAGAATTTGTGGAGGAAAATGAAGTTTTCTTTGCATCCCAGCATGTGTTTTAAAATTAGTTGTTGATTTAATCATGTTGAGTAAAAAAAAGCTTGAGATCAGCAGATCAGATTGTGAGATTCTACAAGCTGAAGCATAAATTCAAACCTAATCTACCAACATTTATTGTTACAAGATGTGGATGTAGAACAGAGCTTATACGGCTTTTACTTCATCTAGACTTTTATTTGCATCAGAATGACAAAACAGTAAGAATGAACACTAACATCTGGGGATGTGTCTGAGTGTTTCATGGAATGTTTCCCAGTGTTTTGTTAACATTTGTTGATGAGAAATTAATTCTGTTCAGGCACCTTCTTGGCAACATTTTCTGGCAGAGTTTCAATCATCTTTACTGACTGACAAGTTCTATAAAAAAAAAAAAAAAAATGAATATGGCTAGGCATGCAAGAAAGCTCTAACCAAGATACATGATTTTTAAAATCATGTGTGGTATCAGAAAAATACCACACATGTCCTCTTTGTTTTTTCAGCCCATTTAATCAGCAGTGGTTTCTTTGTTTCATACCAACATTTGTTAGATGTATAAAGAAGTACATTTCTTATCAACTGTATTAAAAATAATCTTCAACACTTGCAATTATATTTCTCGTATGTCTTTTGTGTCAAAGTTCAGCTAGAAATGCTGATTTCTTACAGTTCTTCTCATATATATTGTGAATTTATATGCACAATTCAACAAACAGTACACTGTGAATACAGACATGTTAATAAAAACGAGTCTGTCACAGTGGTCCAAATATTCTGCCTCTTCAGTCAGACACCTTGATGCTTTCTTTGTGACAGTGGAGACTGATTCCACTTCATGGCGTTGCTTTTTTCTGAGTTTGGAGAATAGTTTGCACAATCTGAGTTTTCCAGTCCATACCTCCAAGGAGTTTGTAGTTACCTCCTCTAAGTAACTACTTAGAGGAGGTAAAGCTTGTGATTTTATAATGGCTTGTTTAGATGTTATTGATTCTGGAGGTAATAATTTGTCTAGCTTTTAATAGCAACTGAGCCCAAACAATGATACCTTTCTTGAGCCCTATTAAAATATTTTTGTAGCTTCTTTTCAAATTTTAGTTAAATAACTGACATATGCAAGTCTCAATAGAAAGATGAAAGAAGTATTTAAAAACAAGTTTCTTTCTTTGTGTATGTGTACTCAAAGTACTGCAATGTACTGTTTCTTCCTTCTTTATGTTTAAGTGTTGGTCTGACTCCAGACCCTTCGTTTGTTCATTTGTGTTTTTCTTGTATTATCAAGAGGTGGTGCTCATCTGCTTGCTATGGGGTGCTTTGTTTTTTATACACAGAGATGCTTAGATCAGCTGAAGGCACACTGTGTGGACGATCCCCCAAGGGAACAAGGATAAATTTCTGTTCCTGTGACCCCGTACATGAAGCAGCTGTAGAAAATAAATCAATGGATGTTTTTAAACCACAGATTTGATCTGCTGGATGAATATGCAAGTTAGGATTATGCCCAAAAATATTAAATCTACAGTGATTCAAAGTTTCAGTACTAATTACTCAGGGTGGATTTTACTGTAATTTCCATTATAGTAGTGACCTACTTTATTTAAGGTTTAAGGGGGTGGAGAGAGATACACAGTATTTTAGTGCTGTTGGTTAACTTATGGAGGGTAAAAGGAGATTGGCTAAATCCAGGAGCAATACCTCCCAAGCTTGTTACTATGTAACTTAGGTGTTTTCTAATTTTTGAATCTGGTTTTACTAAATTGCACCTTGAGATTTAAACCTAAGGCAGATGTTTTCTGTCATTTTCCTCAAGTTGATATTGTAAAATGCAACACATTTAAGGTCCCATATCAGCCTTCTATTACATTTAGAGTTCTTGTTTATTCAACCAGCTACAAAAAAGTTTGCTACACAGACTTTACTTGCTGTCCTGGAATTCAGAAAGACAAGGAAAGTGTAGATTTACACAAATGATAAATCTGAATGATTTTTCTAAAGGTTCTATATGTCTAAGAAAAGACTAGGCCTTCTCCTCTCTGATTAAAAGAAATACATTAGGACGTCCAGGAACAACTTCGGAAGAATCACCAAACGTCAAAGCTGCCATGAACAAAAAGCTGCTGGAGTACCACTGTCTAGGTTTGCCAATAAGCATAAAGTCTTGTAATTCTCAAGTTCATGCTGATTGTACGTCCACTTCTGAACAAAGCTGGGTGTAGATATTGCACACATCAGCTATTATCTAAAGTAAAATCTTATTAATTGGCTGTATTTTGTTGTATTTTATTTAGCATGTACATTTTAATTAGAAGTTTCTTGCGTAACATACAAGATGTGTCTGCATTAATGAATATGTGTGAGGAAGAGTGAGAAAAAACAGTTCATGTGACCCACATCCTGTTTTCTGGGTGTTCATTTTTTTTGCTCTATCAGTTCATTTCCTGTCCAGTAGCAGGCATATTTACTTGCTAATTTTGTAATTATTATCCTTCCCAGGTGCACACAATGTTTTCTCATGCAAATCGTCCTGAAATAAAATTCCCAGAAATTAAATAACCACTATTATTGCTTTACTTTTCATTCAAGGAAGTTAGGTAAGATAGGAGTAAATGTGTAATGGCTATTTCCATCTTCTGATAAGTGTTGAAGAAAAAGGCAACAGAGAGTAAAGCAGGGAAGCAAATGGAAGAGGAAATGTATTGGAAGAAAGATGACAAACAAGAAAAGGTGAAACAGAATAGCTACACTATATAAAGTATTGGAAATATAAGAAATATTGATAGAAAAATAGAAATGAGAAGGCAGAATTTTAATTTGGAAATCCTTAAACAAATTTTCATTGTTTAAGGATGAAAATTTGAGAATACCTTTCTCATCTGGTTGAACAAACATTATGAAGTTCAGCTGTAATTATTTTTATTCTTTTTTGTATTTTAATAGCACTCACCTATAAGTGGACTTTCTTTGTCTGTTTTCAAGGTATTCTCAGTATAAAAAAAATCTTGTAATCCAATTTAGTGAAAATAAATGAGCTCCTCAAAGCCATCATTATTACTATTCAAACTTGGTTTGTGGCTTTTGATCTGTCATTTGTCATCATTGTTATTGTATTTTTTTCACACAGTTCACGGGGTTCTATCAATTCAGTACATCAATTCAGTGTGTAGCGGTAAAGAAAGAGGGTCACAATACAAAGCTCTTGATTCGAAAGATTGTTGATAAGGCAATATGATAAGAAACCTAAGCAGTGTCACAAGCTGATAATAGGGAAATATGTTCTGAATGAAATCGTTGGCACATGCAGCTAAAATGATCTTCCCTGGAGATGAGTAGGAAAGCCAGAGGATGTAGGTGCCTTTACAATCTCATAGTGTCTTTGTTTTCTTTTCATTTCAAAACATGTTAGTGAACTGTGAATTGAATTTTGAACAGAACCTTACAAGCACAGGTTCAAAAATCTGAATGTGATGAAAATGAGCCATGAGGTTCACGTTCTGAAATGAGTGACAAAAGTAAGTGACAAAGTGTTAAAGCTTTAAAAAAAGATTTAATTTTTAGGAGCTGTGCTTGTATAGCTTTGTGCCATTATCTAGGTGAGCAAATAAGTAGGTGCTCTTCAACCACGGTACTTTACCTTTGGATGCTAAATTTTCCCAACCGTTTTGTTTTGTCTTTCTCTGCGCTCTAGCTTGTAAACCTGGCTACTTCAAGGCGTTTGCTGGGAACACTAAATGCTCCAAATGTCCTCAGCACAGCTCCAGCCATGACCAGGCTGCCACAATCTGTCACTGCGATAAAGGCTTCTACAGAGGTATCAAAGATCCTTCATCAATGGCCTGTACCAGTAAGTAGAACTTTAAATGAAGGAAACTTTTCAAGTTGCAGCCATTTTAGATTTTGGGAGGGAACAGAGAATCCAGAGAACACGGGTAAAGATAGCATCCACAGTCTAAATCCAGAAGGTTGGGTTTTCCCTTGCATATCTACAGCTTAAGTTTATATTTCATGCACTATGACATATTTTATTGTATTTTCAATATTTTTTTTATTTTCTGTTAGCAGTGGTCATTATGATCTCATTAACTTTTGCTATAATCAAGGCTGTGGGAATCCATTTCCCTGCTGTAGTCATTTGTATGTTAATGTATTCTACTTCCTACAGTAGCCACATTTATTTATATCCTTATAAACATTTTAGACTTTCTTATCATACTCATTATACTCACTTAGGGGCAGTGTTATGTAAAATCAAATTTTTTGAACTTGACATGATGTTATAAAGTTTTTTCCTCATCAAAAACATACCTGGGGTGTTATCTTGATTCTTTAATCCATATTCGAGAAATCCTTTAATCTCCATTTGGCAGCACAAAATGAGCAGTGTAACCATTGCAAGGTGGCGCTTCGATGAAGCTGCAGTTTCCAAGCTTTGAGCAATGTTTAAATTAATTTTAAATCTTATTTCATTCTAATTTGTGATCCTCAGTTTAAACATGCTTTTACAGTGATTTTCATTACCGGTCTTTAAGTTTTGATAGTCGAAGTGTACTGATTTGAGTTTCTCTGTGTGTTTAATTAGGTTTCTATGTTCTGTGGAGTCTTTGTGTCGTCCTGTCTAACCCTTGATTTGTCCATTATGCTTCCAGTTGCTACCAGTAGTTGAGCTTTAGCCTTCCGCTCTTTAATGTGCCGCCTGGATTTTGGACTTTGTATTTTTGATCTCCATTAAATCATCATTTTGTCACTCCAACCTGAGTCCTCAGCATCTGCCACACCACCATCCCCGCAAGTCATGACACGAAGTTGTATTCTTTGGTTTCAAAAGCAGTTAAAAACAAAGTACTCAACAGGCATGGAAATTTCAGATATTTGTGTGTGAGAGATTGACAAGTTGGATGCTAGAACAAAACATTTAAAACTCTGTGAAAACCTACCACCCACACAACTTCACACAGACATTTAAGGACATGCTCACAAAACTTCACATTTCTTTGCCAAATGAGATCATGGACAGCTTTGAAAGCTAAAATAAAGACGAGGAGCGGCTGATTTCTATCCAGGAACAAAGTTGGATTGAAATGCAGCAAGATATATTTATCCTCAACAACCTACACACTGACTCTCATTGCACATGTTCATTGCACGTTTTCAGCAACACTCACTGCCCCCCCAACTTGTCATATGAGGAGCGAATTTAGGATAAGATTTTTGTTTAAAAAATTATGTTGTTTGTTTTTATGAATTTCTGTGTTTTGCTGTTTGCTCTTCTCTTCAGGGCCCCCATCAGCTCCAAGAAATCTCATCTCGCTAATCAACGACACTGCTCTCTTTTTGCAATGGATGCCTCCAATCAACACAGGAGGAAGAAGCGACATCACCTACAATGTTCTGTGCCAACGATGTGATGGTGGTGATGTTGGTGTGAGCCAATGTGAGCCATGTGAACCAGACTTGAGATTTATTCCCCGACCGCTCGGTATAACCGGTACCTCTGTGGCGATACTGGATTATGCGATGCATACCAATTATACCTTCCATGTGGAAGCTGTAAATGGCGTCTCTGGACTGGGTGTGGCTCCGCGATCACTGGCAAATGTTACCGTCAATACACACCAAGCCGGTGAGTGAGTTGTCATAAATCACATATTCTGAGAACAAAGCTCTCATCAAAGCGTTTTTGAATATTTTACAGACTTCATGTTTTGAGTAGGGTTAGGGTTAGGGTTAAGTTTGAATGATGTAAACACACTGCTGAATTCTTGTATGTGATTATTCTTATGTACTTTATTTATAAGATGTGTGAATAATTGGAAACTATCTTTAAATTAAAATTGGTTTTCCTTCTGGGATGTTGGTGGCAATGGTGGTAGGAGCTTGCCCTGCATTTGGTTCAATTCCCACCCTGTTTGCCTCTGCTGTTGTGCCCTTGGACAAGACATTTACCACCCTGACTGCTGATATTTGTCAGAAGAACCAATGGCGCAACATGGCAGCCTTGTTTCTGTTGGACTGCCCCAGAGCGCGCCGCGGTGGCTACTGTCTAGTAACTTGTCATCATCTGTGTGTGAATGGGAATGACTGATTTCTTTGTAAATGGTCTAAAGTCATTTGATTTTATAAAATTATTACACATTGTGTCTTTTGTATTGCAGGTTATGATCTCAATCATAGTTCTTCTTTTTCTAACTTTTTTCTGTAGTTTGGTTTTGTGCAGTTTATTAAAAAAAGTCTTCCACCTTTACATTTCAGCACATTTTGGATGGTAGTCCATTGCTTTAAACCATAATCACTAGGTGCAAACAAATTTTTATATTTGTGTGTGTATGTCCAGCTTTTGTTTCATCGGAGACTGACAAGTTACTGTTTTCTAAATGAAGTGGAAGTAAAGGGTCAAAAGCACATGCATATTAATATGCAAGCTAAAATCACAGCGCCATTTAGTGTCCTGGCATGAAAACTGCACCAGATTCAAGATGACTCTGAAACATCTGAAACGTCTGAAATACTGGCAGTTTCCAGACAACAACCTCATTACTTAAGTCCTGGGAAAATGTGTCTCTAAAAAATCCTTGCTTTTAGGCTCACAATATCATAACTATTTTCTTACTACTAAAACAATTATATAAGTAGAACTTCCTATGCCCTAGCATGAATGTGCTAAAGGTAAAGTTCAGACTAGGAATGAGGGATAGACGGTGAAAGGGTATTTGGTTAATTTGCTTGCAATAGTCCCAGTGGGCTGTTCTGCCTGTCCAGCCATGCGGAGACGGAATAAATTGTTTCCAAATTTTCAGGCGAGAGTTTTTAATTGCTGAAACTAATTTAAAATAGTTTCTTGTTTTAGGTACTTTATATACAGCTGCCTTCACAAAGTTCTTTGTAAAAGTTAAATTTCATGCACTAGATTTACTTAACGTTTGCTTTTCTTTTTTGGGTCAACACTGAATTGGCCTTTAATTGCTTTGTACGTATTAATATGTAAATGTATGTGCTTCATTATCTGATTCATACTTAAATAATGTTTTGTTTGCAGCTCAAAGTGATACACTAGAAAATTAGCAGTTTTGCTTCCTGAGCACCATGCTCCCACTTGACCAGCCTTGTAGCCCAACTTAATGAGTCAATGTGTGAAGCATCCTTGTGACCCTCGAAGAGCTGACAGAGCCTCTCTGAGCTGAACCTAATTCTAATTAGCAGAACCCAGCTGACCTGAAGTCTGCTGCACCACAGGTACACAAGGGATCATTGGCTTGGACTTGAATGAGCAAAAATAAAAACACTTGAGGTCTAACCTCAAACTTAAATTTCAAGGGCAGGAATACTGAAGGAAAAGCTGATTAATAAGGTCAAAATAAAGGTGGAACGGGGTAGGTTAATACATTATTCCAGTGTATTTTATGCATGTTTTCCCCTAGCAGCATATTACACTCTGATCAGTTCTCCATTTGCAACAAAAATGTATACAATACATCTGTGATAAATCCTATTACTGTCTTGTAACAGATCATATGAATTTCCTCATATTTAGCCTATTGTTTTTTAATAACAGCTTATAAGGATGACAAATGTCTCTGGTGGTTGAGCCCAATCTGACACTATTTTTATTATTATTATTATTATTATTATTATTATTATTATTATTATTATTATTATTATTATTATTATTATTATTATTATT
>CAEGAE010023654.1:0-39497 GCA_903067095.1 Girardinus metallicus | reverse complement strand
TAGAAATTTAGCGAGCAACCTAACAAGCTTGTTAAGGACATTTTACCAACACAGCTAGCAAGTTAGCTAGTTCGCTAATGAAAATACCAATTTAAACATGTTTTGTCCTATTTATTTTCAATACTTTAATATTTTGTGTTTCCCTGCCTATGATTGGGTTTGTCTCATTGTTATTCATTGTTTTTCATTTGTATTAAATTTGATTCAGACTGTCTTATTTTTCTTAGAGGAAATATGTGTGGACTTTGTGGAAACTTCAATGGGAATCCAAATGATGACTTCCACACTCCAAGTGGAGATTGGGTCAACACTGCAGATGCTTTTGGATCAGCTTGGAAGGTTCCTGGGAACTACACCTGTAGTGACGGCTGTGGCTCTTCATGTGCACAATGCAATGATGACCAATCTGCCAGGGCCCAGTGTGAGGTGATTCAGGCAGCTGATGGCCCCTTCAGCTTCTGCCACGAGGAGGTGGATCCAGCCCCATATTTCAGTGACTGTGTCTTTGATGTCTGCGTGTCGGGAAGTCAAGGCAGTGATCTTCTGTGCAGGGCTATTGAGACATATGTCAGTGCCTGTCAGTCTGCTAATGTCAGAGTCTACCCTTGGAGACGAAACACCACTTGCAGTGAGTATGGAAACCAGTGTGCTATTAAAGTAATCAAACAAACATGTTCCTCAAGTGTCTCTTAAAACGTGGCATTTATTGAGTTTGAACTTATTTTAATCTTTTTTCCCCATGTATAAAGGTATTGAGTGCCCAGCCAACAGCCATTATGAGCTGTGTGGAACAGACTGTGGCAACACCTGTGCCAGCAGCATCGATGCTGCCTGTGACCATGTTTGCTCTGAGGGATGTTTCTGTGATGAAGGCTTTTCCAGGAGTGGAACAAGCTGTGTCCCTGTGGAAAGCTGTGGCTGTCAGCATGATAGCTTCTATTTTAATGTAGGTCATTTTTTGTCAGTTTATTCTTAAGCAAGTTAGTTTTGAAAGTTAAAGTCTAAGTCCTAAAAGCACTTTCGTGGGGTGATGAAATATGCAAGCTCATTTGAGTTGTTGCATTTCAAGTCAACAACTTAAATATAATGAATAGTAAAAGTTTAATAAAGTTTAGATTTGTGGAACTCCACAAATCTAAAATCATCCTTGGGTTCAATTTCTATTTATTTGAAAGTATCACGTTCTTTCACTTACAATTTATTTTGGTAAATTAACAAATGTTGTTCAAACTGATGTGCAAGTATAAACTTTATCGGCATGTCTACCAAATGTACTGTTCAGAAAGGTTTTGAAGCAGTCATTAAGTCAGAATTATCATAAAAGATAGGCCATAGTTTTCCAAGAAATGCAACATTGATTAGACATGGAGTCTTTCTGTATGGAGTTTGAATGTTCTCTCTGTGCATGTAGGGGTTCTCTCCAGGTATTCTGGATTCTTCCACAGTGCAAAAACAGGACTGTTGCTCTCTCTAAATTTTCATTAGGTGTGAATGTGTGCATGCGTGGTTGTTTGTCCTGTCTGTTTCTGTGTTGCCCTGCAATAGACTGAGATCAGTGTGACCCTGCTAGACAATAGAGTGAAAAACCTGTGGTATACAAATGACCCCATCTCTTGAGACCACTGGTGGGTTAAGAGATGGGGTCTTACATTTTTTCCAAAGGTACACTATATTGCCACCTTGCCATTCGCTCACCTGCCTTGAATCACATATGAGCTTAAGTGACATCCCATTGCTATCCATTGGTTAGAACAGCTTCAACTCTTCTAGAAAGACTATCCACAAAGTTTAGGAGTGTGTTTATGGGGATATTTGACCATTCTTCCAGAAGTGCATAATGATGTTGGATGAGAAGGCCTTGTTCTGGGTCTTTGCTCAAATTCATCCCTAAGGTGTTCTGTTGGGTTTAGGTCAGGTCTGTGCAGGCCAGTCAAGTTCATCCACACCAGAGTCTGCCGTCTATATCTTCTTGGACTCTTCTTTGTGCTCTGGTGCACATTCATTTGGAAGAGGAAGGGGTCAGCTCCAAACTGTTCCCCACAAGGTTTGGAGCATGGAATTGTCCAAAATATGTTGGTATGCTGAAGCATTCAGAGTTCCTTTCATTGGAACTAAAGGGCCAAGCCAAGCTCCTGAAAAACAACCCTACACCATAATTCTCCCTCCACCAAATTTGCACTTGGCGCAATGGAGTCTGACAAGTACTGTTCCCCTGGCAACCAACCAAACCCAGACTCATCCATCAGATTGCCAGATGAAGAAGCACGATTCGTCACTCCAAAGAACACACCTCCACTGCTCTGGAGTCCAATGGCAGTGTGCTTTACACCATTGCATCTGAAGCTTTGCATTGCACTTGGTGATGTATGGCTTGGATGCAGCTGCTCGACCATGGAAACCCATTCTATGAATCTCTCTGCAGTCTGTTCTTGAGCTAATCTGAAGGGCACATGAAGTCTGGAGGTCTGTAATGATTGACTGCAGAAAGTCATCGAGCTCTTTGCATTATGCGCTTCAGCATACGCTGACCCCACTCTGTCAGTTTGTGTGGCCTACCACTTTGTGGCTGAGTTGCTGTTGTTCCAAAACATTTCAATTTTCTTAATAACGCTGATTGTTGACTCTGGAATTACTAGGAGAGAGGAAGTTTCACGACTGGAAACTGGTGGCATCCTTTCAGTTCTACACTGGAATTCACTGAGAGCGACCCATTCTTTCACAAGTGTTTGTAAAATAGTTGCTTAAATTTACAAACTTGTGGTCATGGAAGTGATTGGAACACCTGATTCTGATAATTTGAATGGGTGAGCAAATACTTTCGGCATTATAGTATACTTTACATCTGACAAATGAGCCCGATTGGAATACATATTCTAATTTATTGAATATGACTTTACTGTCCGACCGTCCGTCCATCCATCAAATTTACACACCTGTCCCTAGTAGGGTCACCAGGGGTGCTGGTGCCTAACGTCAGCACGGTCAATGGGTGAGAGACGGGGTACACCCTGCACAGGTCATCAGTCCATTGCAATACAATGACTGCACTAATGTTATCTAATGATTTTTATGGTGCAAGTAGTACAACAAATTGTGCCCTCAAGCTTAATTTCTTCTTAATGTTGTCAGAAGGCCTGATATTTTAACTTTTCTCTTATCTTGCAGGCTGGTGAGTCCTTTTGGACAGACGGTTGCTCCCAATGGTGTGAATGTCAAGCACCCAATGTCCTGATCTGCAGTCCCTCATCATGCACTCCTGCACAAGAGTGCATCATCAGAGATGGCCAGCTGGGCTGTTACGATGCCATGACTACTTGTACAATATGGGGTGATCCACACTACATCACCTTCGATGGAGCCTTGGCCCATTTTCAGGGATCATGCTCTTACATCATCACTAAAAGTTTGGGACACAGCAACAATGAAACTCAGTACAAAGTAGTGGCCACCAACAAGCACAGAGGAAACAACCTTGTGTCTTTTGTGTCATCAGTTGATATATACCTCTCAAATCATCCAGAGAGTGTTCATGTCAGGTTCGGATCTAACAAGAGAGTGAAGGTAAGTTTTATTTTAAATACAGAATAAAAAATATATTCTCCCAAAATATCTTCTCCCAAAGTTGGTTTACTTCCTGAATTCTCATCATAACAGGTAAATGGAACAGAGGTTTCTCTTCCCACGACTGCAGGAACTTTTGGTCAGGTGATGAAGCAGGGAAGTTACATAGTGTTTGATGCTGTTGATGTCGTAGTCCAGTTTGATGGCTCTAGTACTTTACTGGTCAGGATGGGCCGCAGCTACCAGAACAGAGTCAGTGGAATGTGTGGGAATTTCAATGGTGATCCCACTGATGACAAAGTTTTTCCCAATGGTACTTTGGCCCAAAACGACAACCAATTTGGTCACAGCTGGAAATCTGAGACGAGCCAAGAAGGGTGATTACGGTTACCCTAAAAGTCTCAACAATTGCAAATATTTGTGAAGAAGGCTGTCCCTAAATTCTCTATATCCAAATACTTTTCTAGATGCGGATCCACTGATGAAAGTAGTGATGATGGACTAAGTGACTGCCCCTACATAGCAGAATACACAGAACTCTGCAGAGTCATCACCAACACCAGCGGCCCATTCAGTTCTTGTCACCTGCATTCTGACCCACAACCATTTTTCACTTCTTGTGTTTACGATCTCTGCCTCTACACACCAGCCAATGGCATGCTATGTTCTGCTGTCTCTGCTTATGAGAAAACCTGCACCAATTTGGGTCTAAGCATCCCCGACTGGCGTTCTCCTTTGCATTGTGGTATGCTTGTTTTGCTCAATAAATTATCACAACAATGAGTTATTGATTGATTTTATGCAATGTTTGTTTTGAAACTTTCTTGGCCTTTTCTGATATATTTGACTCAGCTGAGACGGACCCTTGTGAGCAGCTGGACTGTGCAGATTATGAGTGGTGTGGTAAGAAAAATGGTGTGTACGGCTGCTTCTGTGATGAGCACCATCATCGACCCAACAATGAGAGCTACGGTAAGTGCAACATCTTTTAGACCTTCTGTTTTTCATATGAAGAACTGTAATGATAGTCACGTTCCAAACATGATTTGTTCGCTGGTGCTTTACTGTCGGTGTTCAAGTTTGAAGCATAATCTTTGCTTTTCTGCATCAGTTTGTGTAGTTGGTCACAAGACCTCAAAATATGTTTCTCCCTCTGGTAAGCAGACTCAAACATCGAATGTGCCAGCAGTTCTGGTACCATGTCAATATCTCGCTGCCAGCTGTTTGAAGCGGGCTTCCACTCAACTGCTCTCCACCTCCAAGACAGCTCCTGCAATGGGACTCTCCAGGATGGACGACTCATCTTCCACTTTGACAATGACAACCATCTGTGTGGGACAGCTCTTAGGGTAAAGTTCATGAATTGGAACATCTTTTTTATAGCTTCCAACATGTTACTTAACTTGATTGATAGAATTCTGTCATTTCACTGTTTAGAGCAATGGAACTCACTTCATGTATGAGAACACTATTCAGGGGAATGTGGATCCTCATGGAGGTTTGATCAGCCGTGAGAGGAATCTTCATCTGGATTTCTCCTGTATTTACCCTCTGGCTCAGGCTCTCTCAATGGCTGTGGGCATCAACCCTGTGGAGAGGTGATGATACCATTTTCACTTTTGCTTCCTTATGTCCAGTTCTACTTCTATATCTTAATCAGTTATTCATTATTTACCATTGAATCCTCTAAACAAATTAAAGTAGTTTAGCCGGCCTATCGCGTGCATTTAACTGGATGGTCACATAAAATCCTGGTTTGGATTTTGCAGCATTCTGAGGAAGAAACTTCCTGTTGGCACTGGATCGTATAGTGTGAGGATGATCCCTTATGAGGATGAAGGCTTCCACTTCCCCTTCAGCACTAATGGAAACATAGAATTGGAAGTTGATGATATGTTTTACTTGGAGGTGCGAACAGAAGGGGTGGATCAGCGCCAATTTGCCACAGTTCTGGACTCTTGCTGGGCCACGCCAATCAACCAAGCAAACTACCCTGTCCGCTGGGATCTCATTACTGCACAGTAAATGAGACCATCTTGTCGTTCTTTGTAATTTATTTCAGTGTCTTCTTGCTGACAGTCTAACTGATGCATCTGCTTCTGCTTCACAGGTGTCCGAATCCAGAAGATGGAACCGTAGAGGTGATTCAGAACGGTGTCTCCACTGTGTCTCGTTTCTCCTTCAGGATGTTCACCTTCATCAACCACACCCAGATTTTCTTGCACTGCAGTGTCCACTTGTGTCTTTTGAGAAACAACAACTGCAGAGCTGTAAGTTTTATTGTGTGCTCCCTATAGCTATATTGTGTATGTTTAAGTTGCACTCCTTCAGAAGCCTCTAACATTGTTGTTTCACTTTTTTTGCAGCATTGCTACCCGGGTCACCACACTCTATTCAAGAGGGACGTATCTTACCATGACTCTGGAGCTCTGTCAATTGGACCACTGGTACTCGGACCACAACCTAACACTGGTAAAGTTCTATCACACCTTCATGGCTTTGTAAAGACAAAGATAATATTGTGTTTAATTAAATCTACGCACATTTCTTTTATTTACACAGGTGGACTAATCCAAAGAAACGGTGCTTCAGGGCAACTGACTTCATTTGTTACTCTGATTGTCAGTTTGCTGATGACCAGAATTCTGGTCAAACGAGATGAAAGAATAGTCACACTTTAAAATCCAATAAAATGTTGTTACTTTTTATGTTATTAAGAGGTGTTTCAGGGTTTTGGTTTGTACTCTAAATTTGGTGAGAAACAGATATAATTTTACTTTTCTAACATCTGCAACCCCGTTGTGCACTAATCTCACCATTTGTGAGATTAATGTAATGTTCAGTTTTTTGTTTTTTCTGTGGATTTCTTTTTAATTATTTGTTGGTAATAGGGATTGGAAAATATTACCTAAGTAAATATGGAAGTGTCAAACTGAATGAAATTAACAAGGATTTTATTGTGGTCTACATTTTGTTTTGTGTAGTGGGAAATATACTCTATTTTAAAAGGGCTTCAAATGCCATAAATTTCAGAACATACAATTTCTAAATAAAATCATTTAATTTCACATTAATTAATGCTTCCTTAACAATTTGATTTTTGGGTGATTAATATCTCCTATTTCTGATTGAAAGAGTGGTAAAAATAAAAATAAAAAAACTCCTAAAAACATCATGTCAGAAACTTAATAAATGCAAACTCCTGGATCCAGGTCTTGTTATTGAAATTCTTTAAGGCTGTTGTTGTTTTATCAGTCAGCTCATAAAAAAAACCTCTAAATCACTTAATTCCACTATTAGTGTCTGACCACCACTCTATGTCCTCAAATAAAAACTATTTTGATGCATTATGAATTAATCATTGTTGCATTTCCTCACTTGCTGAAGAAAAAAAGCTATTTTAGAGCACTGGTTAATGTTTTGTCACCAGAGGGCGCCATAGGACCGGTAGCTGTAGGGTGGATCTCCACACACCCGCAATATAATGCTGTTGTCGTCAGTGATCAACAACAGTAGATTTCTTCCCCATTTTCATATTTTTCTTTCTCTCTGGATTGAAGCAGCTGTCCTATTTCTGGCCCATTCTATCATTTACTGTCATCGTTTCTCAAACCTTTTAAATCTTACAGTTTGTAAAGAGCTTTAGACGCCTAAACAAATCTATGAGCCTTTATGTAATGGTGGCACTCCCTGCAGAAGTCACTGACTTCTCACCACAGCTGTTAAGTCTGTTTCGTTAGACTTTAATCACAAACAAAAGCCTCGAGAGACAGGAGAATCTCTCCATTGTTCCATGTCACCCACCTTTATCTGAGCTTCAATTGGGATTCAAGTGACTTTTAGGTGATCAACTCTGGAGTCAACATTGGAGCAGGAAACCCTCTATATGATGCCGTCTCCACACATCAGCTTCCTGAACTGAGAGAACCTTTCAGTTCTGGAGGTTTTCATCATATTATATCACTGTGTCTTCATCACATCCCCCTCGCTGTCTCTCTCACACTCACAATTCATTCTTGAAATCAGCAACATAAGTTGTTGTTTTTTTTTTAAATATCAGCACTTGAGTTTCTGTTTCACCTTAAAACTTTGGGTAGTCTGTTTGTAATGTATAGGTTGCTACTTTATTTACATTTAAAATGAAGAGTCCAGTCATATTAAATACAATTGTGCCATCTTGTGACTAGAAAAAAAATGCTTTTTGAGCCAAATTAGTCAATTTTCACTTCCTTGTGAACCAAAGATTTTTCCCAATAAAAAAAAAAAAAAATATTGGCAATGAACCAAACTTGCAATAGTTTTTTAGTGAAACAATGTAGTCAGTTTTTTTTTTAATTATTGCTTTTTGTTGCTCTAAAATGTCAGTTACACTCTGTATGGGTGCCCCAAGTCTTTTCCTTCTTAATAGTTGCAAATGTTTGTTGTACTTAATTTCCATTTTAAGAACAAAGATAACTTTAGTGAAAATATCACCTAAGAATGACAAAGTGCCAGTCTGAATTGTACCGTTGTTAAATTGAAGTATTGCGGATCACAAATAATATTTTCATAGAAACGATACTCCTAACAACAAGTTAAATCCTTTCTCGTAAAAAGGACTTAAAATTTGTGAACAAACAGAGCTCAAAGATTTCTCTATGAGTGAATATATGCAGGAAAATGTGAATGAAGGTCAGCGATGGAGAATCTGAAGGTTGTGGTTTTGATGGATTCATATAAATCCAGATATTTCATTTTGTCTTATAGAAATTAACTGCATCAAATGACAAAATTTTTATGTGTGTTGGCAGTTAGAAAAGAAAATAAACAGTCACGGTTCGTAGACATAAGCCAACAGGAACAATGACTACCAACATGATTGCAACAGGGATTTTTCCTCATGATTGTACTTTGATAAAAGAAAAAGAAAAGAGAAGAGAATGTGTGCCACTCCTTTTTCCAACCATAATACTGAAACTTCCTGGTTCACTCACAGCTGCTGCTCTTCCTGCATATCAATCCCAGCTCATGAAAGAATAGTAGGAGTATCATTTTTTCAAAATTTGTGATTCACATTGTTTCGCATCCAAACTTGCTTCAATGTTTTGAGAACTTATTGTCATACAACTCCATTGCTCAGTCATCCAAGCCATTATGTATAGGTTTTATCTGCCAACACTTCTTTCATCAAACTCACATTAAAAGCGTCAGGTGAAAGATTCATCTTGTGTTCCAGGTCAGTCTAGATGTTTTGTTGTCAACCCATTTAACTGTCATGATGAGACCAGTGTGATAGTCAAAAGGGTTTAACAAAAAACTCCTGGGAAGAAAGCAAAGCAGAAAAACGTGACTAACTTTGAAAAGAACCTGTGTAAGCGTTGTGAACAAACAGAGCTCAAAGATTAAACTCATAGAATCAGATTGTAACTGAGATAACAAAACAATCTAACTATGGAGATAGTTCTTTGCACTTTTACAAAGTAAACTTGCCAGTTTCTTTTAAATCTTAAGTTTAAATATTACACAAACTATTTTAATTTACCTATGCTGAAACCATTAAATCAAATTTAACAGCATTCATATACTCAGTGATATACAAATGTTAAAATTCTAGATCTGTTAACATGGTCTAACTTTAATAAAACCAGTAAAAATGTAGTTAATGATGTACAGTGACAGTAGGACTACTGATAAGCTGGAGGAGCCTGGTTGCTTTTTTGTTTATCTGTCACATATTCTACTGTCAGGAAAACAGTTTTAACAAATATGTAAAAAAAAAAAAAAGTACCATTTATAAAGGTTACCTACTGCAGCTTTAATACATGACTTTTATTGCTGGGCTACTATCAGCACTTTATTGAAAGTGATTATGCTTAATTTTTTATTATTATGCATGGAAACAAGGGATGGTCTAACCTATTTTCGACAAGGTGTTTGTTTGGTGTTGTAGTCTATCCAAGTTTTACAAGTGATAGAGCGGATTACCAGCCAATCACTGAGCTAATACTGACAAAAAGTATTATATCAAAAAATATAGTATAATATAAACTACAGTCTGTCAACAAAGCAGAGACAACAGATAGAAATCGTCCAATAAAACAGACAAATTCAAACCAATATTTAACCTAAAAGGTATCAGGTTAAATATTTTTATTTACAGTAAAACATTTCAAAATACCAACACTTACATTATAGCGTCATAGACCTCTGTTTTTTGTGGTAAAGCTTCAACAATCACCAAATTGTGTTAAAATATGAGGAAGCAGCTGTGTTTTAGTCTTTCAATAAAAGGAATATTGGACATTTGCCAGCTATCACGGTATAAATAATTGTTGCAACCCAGTGCTGTCACTCGAGATGTTTTCACCAGAGAGGCACTTAGACAAGGTAAAAAGTGTGTTTTTTTGTTGCAATAAATTAAATACTAACATTTTGTTGTAGCAAAGGGGAAAAAATTAATAGATGTTTTATTTCACATAAGTATGTGGGTAAAAATAATTGTTTTGTCTGTAAAATTTGAAGCACTTACATTCAAATATTTAACTATTTTGTATCGTTTTATATTTTTAAATCAGGTTTGACTTTTTAAAAATGGCAGGCCAAATCATACTGCCTGTACTTCTTCTGTCAGTGATAGGTAAGTAGCTGCTCAAGTCAATCTTAAATGAATGCATCTTTGTTAGTTTATCCAGAGATGTGAAACACAATTTATGTTTTCATGAACATTAAAATCATAATTGGAGTAGTCAAATTTAAATATACCAGAAAAATAACAAATAGGTTCTTCTAAATATGATCAATTCCTGCAGATTAAGAGCATTTAAACTCCCAAAAGTTCATTCTTTATATAATGGCTTCACCCTTAAAAGTGGTATTTGATGTTGGTGGCTTAGACATAATAATAGAAACGTAAAGAACTATAGGCTCGACAACTATAGATAGATAGATAGATAGTTGCTTGATGCTATACCAATATATAAAGCGAAAGAAAATGTTTGTGTTTTTTTAATCCACTAGATACCTGAGAGAAAAACAGGAAACTTATATTTATGAAATATCAAAAGTAATGAATTATAAAACAGTCCTATCCTGATATTTATAAAAAGTGATACATTACTTGAAATGAATCTACCTTAAATGTTTTAAACAATTATTATTATTATCATCGTTATTATTACAATTAGTAGTAGTAGTAATTACTTAATTGATAGATAAAAATACTTTCATAGTATGTTAGGAAAATGTTAGTCCAATGAAATTAATGGTTTAAAACTCACAAAAAACAGATATCTATCTATCAGCCTGTCTATCTATGTCTGCTCTTGTTATTGTCTAACAAAATAGATAATCTTTTAAAAGAAAACACAATATTCTTTCAACACAATATGTTACCTTAATATTAATTTTTTTAAAAACACAAAATATGAAAAGAACTCGGGCTTCACGTCTAAATATTAGATTTGTCTGTCTCTCTGCTCTTGTAATTGTCTGACAAAACTGCAGGATTTTTTTTAAACAGAAGTCAAAAGGTTGTTTTGTTACCAATATGTTTAATTTGTAAAACATAAAATAGCAAAATAACCTCTGGCTTTACTTCTTGATATTATATTTTCTCTACTCCTCCAATGAATTAATAAATGAAATAATAAATAAGCATATTTGAATATTACATTGGACAAATTTTTGTCATTTCAATAAAGAACAAATGGTCAAAACTTTTCCACAAAGGTCTTGACCACTTATTATTTACTGTCATTAATTATCTTAATTTTATGTTCAATGATGGCTGTACTTTTTTACAGCTGCAGTGAAAACACAGAATCTGGGTAAGCTGAAAGTTTATACCTAACCTCTTACATTACCTATGAATTTTCTTTCTTTACTCCTTGTACAAATTAATTGATATACAATTATACTTGAATGTTACATTGGAAAAATGTTAGTTATTGGAATTAAAGCAATTGTTTAAGCTTTACCACAAAAAACTGAAGTCTATAATTCTATAATGTAAGTGTTGGTATTTAAAAAAAATTTTACTGTAAATTTTACAGATTTTTTTTTTACAGTTTGGATTACAGTTGAAACACAGTATGTCAACTAAGTGCTTTAATCCCCAAATGATAACTTGACAAAATAACCTTACCCTGAAATATTATTTTTTTCTGTACTCCTGATGATGCTATCCAGAAAGTGTCTAATTTAATCAGGCAAAATCTCTTGTATTTTCTAGGACCCCTCTACCCAATTGCTGGAACAATAAGCTCTGGATCAGATGATGGAAGCTCACCTGCAATTCCACTCCTACGATCCTTTATCTATTTTGGACAGTCTTACTCTCAGATTTACGTATGATACTTAACTTCTAATCACTTTACTTTTTACTGTAGTCAACAAGACAAAAAGCAAACATTTACAAGAAGTGTATTAATAGTCATGCCTAATTTTTAGCTTTTTTTTTCCCTTAGGTGAACCACAACGGACATCTGACCTTTGATTCATCATGGTCAAGTTTTTCTCCTCAACGTTTTCCGATTTATGGAAGCAGAGACATCATTGCTCCGTTCTGGACTGATTTAGACAACAGAGGCAATGGTGATATCTACTATGTTCAGTACACCAATGGCTCTCTTCTCCGACAAGTTACGCAGGACATCAATAGATACTTCCCAGCACTTAACTTTCAGGCCAACTGGATCTTCATAGCAACATGGCATGAAGTTGCTTATTATCCAACAACTGGAACAGTAAGTGATCTGTTTTTGACTGCTGAAACCTACACTATTTTGCCAAAAGTATTCACTCACCTGCCTTGGAATTCCATTCATCATCCTTAGGGTTCAATATGACATTGGTCCACCCTTTTTTTAGCAAGAACAGCTTTAACTCTTCTGGGAACCTTGCTGTCCACAAGGTTTAGGAGTGTTTATGGGGATTTTGACCATTCTTCCAGAAGCTCATTTGTTAGTTCACATACTGATGTTGGACGAGAGGATGTTGGACCTGATAGGACACCCGAAAGGTGTACTATCAGGTTGAGGTCAGGACTCTAATCAGACCAGTCAAGTTCATCCACACCAGACTCTGGTGCACAGTCATGTTGGAAGAGAAAGGAGTCAGCTCCAAACTGTCCCCACAAGGTTGGGAGCCTGGAATTGACCAAAATGTCTTGGCATGCTGAAGCATTCAGAGTTCCTTTCACTGGGAGTAAGGGGCCAAACCCAGTTTCTGAAAAACAACACCACACCATGAGTCCCCCCTCCACCAAACATTACACTTAACACAACGTAATCAGACAAGTACTGTTCTCCTGGCAACCGCCCAATCCACACTCATCCATCAGACTGCCAGATGGTCACTCCAGAGAATGTGCTTCCACTGCTCTAGAGTCCAGTGGCAGCGTGCTTTACACCACTGCATCTTATACTGTACACTTGGTGATGTATGGCTTGGATGCAGCTGCTTCACCAGTAAAACCCATTCCATAAAGCTCTCTGTGCACTCTTCTTGAGCAAATCTGAAGGGCACATGAAGTTTGGAGATCTGTAATGATTGACTGTGCAGAGAGTTAGCAACGTCTTCGCACTATGTGCTTCAGCATCCACTGACCCCACTCCGTCAGTTTACGTGGCCTACCACTTCATGGCTGAGTTGATGTCATTCCCAAACACTTTTATTTTCTTATAATAGAGCTGACTGTGGAATATTTAGGAGCCAGGAAGTTCCACAATTGGATTTGTTGCACAGGTGGCATCTTATCAGTTCTACACTGGAATTCACTGAACTCCTGAGAGCGACCCATTATTTGACAAAGGTTTGTAAAAACAACCTGCATGCCCAGGAATTTTATGCACCTGTGGGCATGGACGTGATTGGAACACCTGATTCCGATAATTTGGATGGGTGAGCAAATATTTATGGCAATATAGTGTATTTGATGTACAAATAAAACAATGTTTGATTAATCTGTAAATTCATTCTCAATAAATACATTAATTTTTTCAGCGAACAACCTTTCAGGCAATCTTGACTACAAATAGCCGTTATTCATTTGTTCTGATGAATTATGGATCAATAGCCTCCACATCAAGATCTGTACAGGTCAGAGCTATTCAAACAAACTCATACCAAGACATATTTTATTTGTTTTTTATTGGTCCCAGCCAACATACATTTCTGTAAATATAAATTAATTTTCTTTATGTATGCACAATTAATTTTCAGGCTGGATATGATACGAAAAATTCCTCTCACCACATCATCATCCCTGGATCATTCTCTAGTAACGCAACTGGACCTAACTCAGCTTTTCGTCTCAACAGCAACGTCAACATACCCGGTCGCTGGGCATTTCGAGTAGATCATGGTTCAAGAGGCTGCATTTTTAATGGTAGGAGAATATAGTCACTGAGGGTACTTCTTTATGACAATAAAATATCATGAAAATAAGGGAAAACTCCATTACGTGTCTCAAGCAAGAAAAATAGGGCTATTAAAATAAGTGTGTCGAACACTAAGCAGCACTTCAGTTTAATCTTCTATAAACCCTTAATTTCTTACTTTACATGTGTCATACCTAAGGCGTCGAGGCCCGGTGTCCTGTCACTTTTAAATGAATCTCAACACATTTTAACCAAGTACCGTATTTTTTTGGACTATAAGCTGCTACTTTTTTCCCAAGCTTTGAGCCATGCAGCTTATAGCCCGATGCGGCTTTTCTGAAACCACCACGCGGCTCTTTAGCAGGAAGTGAATCATTGGAAACAACACGGAGAAGTTCATATAATGCCGCTTTTAAGTTGAAGGCCATGGATCTGGCAGTATAGATCAATAGCCGGTGCATGTAAGCTCGGTGTGAACAAATCCATGGTTCGGCATTGGAGACACAGGGCTGCGTCCTTAATAGCAGATTTATTAAGGACGCAGCCCGCGGCGATATCAGCGGCTTATAGCCCAGTGCGGCATATATATGTACGCTTCTAATTTTTTTTTAAACTTTCTGGGTGCGGCTTATAGTGAGGTGTGCTTTGTTGTCCGGAAAATACGGTAATTAGGTCATAAGCAGGACTCCGGAGAACTTATTTAGATATTTAGGAGGTTATTCAGCCAATTGATTCTGATGTGTTGGACCAGTGGTACATCTAAAATATGCAGGACAGTGGCTCTTGAAGATGGCACCTCTGTTTTAAAAGCATTTTAATTTTGATGTTAGAAACACATAAACTTATTCATCATTAAAGCTGCCTTAAAATGACTCCTGTTCTTTATTTGCATAAAGGTCAGCCTGTTCAACTTGATGACTCTTTCTGGAGTGACAGCACCTGTGCACAGAAGTGCACCTGCACCAACCAAGGGCTGCAATGCTCCAAGAATTCCTGCTCCTTTTCCCAAATATGTCGGCCAGCTGCCTTTCAGTACTCCTGCCAGACAGTGCAAAGACGAACCTGCACCGTCAGTGGAGATCCACATTACTATACCTTTGACAACTCAGTGTTTCACTTTCAAGGCACATGCACTTACGTTCTGTCAGAGCAGTGTCAGAACGGACTGCCCTACTATAGAGTGGAGGGGAAGAACGAGCATCGCGGCAGCACTCGTGTTTCATGGACACAACTGGTCAAAGTCTTTGTTCATGATGAAACTATTGAGCTGGTTAAAGGACATCAGGGTCAGGCCAAGGTAACAGGACCTACTTACTTTCTGTAACATAGACGTTAAATTTTTTTACTGTGTTTATATTTATAACTATTTTTGTTGACATCCTTACAGGTTAATGGAAGTTTTGCAACAGTTCCATTTTCCCTCAGAAACGGCTCTATCCAGGTTTATCAGTCAGGTTTCTCTGTGATCGTCAGCACTGACTTTGGCCTGATGGTGTCTTACGACAAATATTTATATGTCCGGATCAGTTTGCCCTACACTTACCAAAATAGCACGTGTGGTTTCTGTGGAAACTTCAACAATCACCCTGAGGATGACTTTAGAAGCCGTGAAGGTGAAGTGGTGAGCTCTGATGTGGTGTTTGCCAACAGCTGGAAAGCATTTGGTGATGATGAGCCTGGTTGTGATCCTCAGTGTGAAGGTCTGGCCTGTGCTGGTTGCACAGCAGCTCAGACAGCACTGTACAGAAACTCTGCCCACTGTGGTATTCTTCAGAACAGCACAGGACCGTTTGCTGCATGCCATCAACAACTCCCTCCAGGATCTTTTGTGGATAGCTGTGTGTATGATCTTTGTGTCAGTGGAGGATATCAGCCCATTCTCTGCCAAGCCCTAAATGTCTACTCAAGTCAGTGTCAACAAAATGGGATCCAGCCACAAAGCTGGAGGGGTCCTGGCTTCTGTGGTATGTCTTCCAGTCACTATTTTGAAATATAAGTGCTGTTAATTATTCAACATTTGAGAATCAATGTTTCTTGTGTTTAGAAATCCCCTGCCCAGCCAATAGCCACTTTGAAGCCCAGGGTACAGGATGTCCATCTACATGTGTCAACCCCAATTCCACCCACGACTGCCCCCTGCCTGATCAGGAGAGCTGTGTCTGCAATTCAGGCTACCTCCTGAGTGGAGGGGTCTGTGTCCCTCATGCTGACTGTGGCTGCAGCTTTGAGGGTCTCTACTACCGCTCAGGAGAAACTGTCATACTGGATGCAGACTGTAGGAGGCGCTGTACATGCAGCTATGGTTCCATGACTTGCAGCTCTCACAGCTGTGGTCAACATGAGTCCTGCAGGGTGGAGGATGGAGTAAGAGGTTGCACACCAAACAGCTTTGCAACATGTTGGATAAGAGGCCCAGGATCATATCATACATTTGATGGAGTGATGTACCAGTACCCAGGAGCATGTCGCCTGACCCTTGCTAAAGTTATGGGATCATATAATCACTCGCACTTCATGATTACTGTGGAAAAAGTTCCACAGGGGGCACAGGGTTTCTCCAATGTGCTAAAGTTTGAGGCAGAGGGAACACATGTTGCTATTGAGATGGCAAGTAGTAGCACTGTCAAGGTGAGTGATAGAAATCATTTTCTGCTAATAAAACAAATAGATAACATACAATGAAGTGTAACAACAGATTTGTTTGAAGACTATTACAACAAACAAATGTTTGATAAAATTTCAAACACTAAAAAAATATCATAAAAAGTATAGCATTTAGAGTTAGTCTACATATACAATGCATTACAACCAGGATTTGGAGTTATTACAATTATCATAATTTCCACAACTTTTATGTATAAATGAGATCATTTGTGTTCTACTTCAGCCACATTCAAAATTTTGCTTCATAGAGTAAGTTTCGGATTTTGCAAACAATTTTTAGAGAAAGCAATTGATCCGAACTGGAATATTTACTGACAATGATGATGGTCAACCCGTGCAAGAGGAGTGTCTGAAAAGAAATGCTATTAAAGAAGAGTGAATAAGATCCTTGATGTAATTATGTTAACAAAACGTCTTGATGAAACGTTGTGTGCATATTGCATCTTGTGAGATTACCCTTAGCGGACTGATCTTAAGCCTCTTTTAAATCAAAACAACCCAAATATGTGTTAAAAGTAGGAAGGAAAATTAGCAAGATTTTATCAGCTCTGCTACCCTTTAACTGTTGTGAAAATTAGGTACAAACAATGAATACAATGAAAACATTTTTTTATGAGTAAGAATTATTTTTGGTAGCTTACTCTAGTGAGAAAGTGCAAGATTTGATTTGTTCACACATTTGCAATATTTTGAATATCTACCCCAAAAACTTTTCTAAAGTTTTTTTTAATGTGTTATAGGTTGATGGACAGCTGACCAGACTGCCATTCAGCTCTGGGTCCAACAGAATCCGCATTTTCCAAAGCAGCACTCACAGTGTCATCCTTCGCACAGCCTTTGGTGTAACTCTGCAGACTGTCTGGCCTCACTTTGTCCGTGTCACTGCACCAGGTGTCTACAGTGGTTTATTAGGTGGACTTTGTGGAAACTACAATGCTGACCAAAATGACGATTTCCGTACACCCAACGGCACTCTGGTCAGTGACTCCCAGATGTTTGGGGACAGTTGGCGAGATGGATCCCTGGCAGATCACTGTGTGGAAAGCAGACCTCGTAACTCTGCAACCAATTTCAGTTCCAGTGAGTACTGTGGAGTTCTTACTTCACACACTGGACCATTTAGATCATGTTGGGCTGCAATGGACCCATGGCAGCAGGTAAATGCATGTGTAGGAATCCTCCAGAGCTCCAGTGATCCAGCATCAATACTATGTGAGGTCCTCCGAGATTATGCACTGATGTGTCAACATAATGGTGTATCCCTGGGACATTGGAGGAATGCAACTGGCTGTGGTAAGTTCCAGAATCACATTTGATAGAGATGTCTTTGAAATGAGCACATATATCACTATTTCTTATTGAACTTTCATTTCCTCCCCCCAGAACTAATCTGTCCATCAAACAGTCACTATGAACTCTGTGGAAGTTCATGCCCATCTTCCTGCCCCAGCCTCTCCTTCCCCTTCACCTGTGACACTCAGTGCCAGGAGGGGTGCCAGTGTAATAATGGGTTTGTCCTCAATGGTAACCAGTGTGTGCCTCCAACATCCTGTGGATGCTTTCATGATGGACGCTATCGGCGAGCTGGTGAACAGTTCTGGGATGGAGAAGAATGTCAGAGCTTTTGCACTTGTAATGGTGTAACTGGTATAGTCCAGTGTTCCCAAAACACATGTGGACCTCAGGAGTCCTGCCATGTGGTAGGGGGTGAGTTTGGCTGCCATCCCAATCCTCATGGCACATGCTCTGCCTCTGGAGACCCTCACTACCTGACCTTTGATGGCAAGGCCTACGATTTCCAGGGAACCTGCCGCTATGTTCTGGCAACAGTTTGCAATGACACTGTGGACCTTCACCAGTTTTCTGTTGAAGCAAAGAATGAACCGTGGTTTGGACTGCCAGTTTCTATCACGGCTGAAGTTTTTGTCGATGTCTTGGGCTTTCAAGTGCATATGTCGAGAGGCAACAGGGGTACCGTGCAGGCAAGCAAATTTTCTCTGATAGAAGTTTGCTGAAGATGGTTGAAACTGTAAAGTAAATTGGAAATTACTGCAGCACTATTTGCATCAGTAATCGTACAAAAAAATCAGTTGTGCATCTTTCATGAAATACTCTTCTTCACAGGTGAATGGAATCACAAGGAACCTGCCAATTGTGTTCCATGGAAGCCTGTCAATTTTTGGAAGTGGCTCTCAAACATTTGTCAATGCAGAGTTTGGACTTAGCGTCATGTATGATGGAAGTAGCACAGTGTCCATTTCTGTACCCCCAAGATACAGGTAGCCTTTCTACTCTTCCACACAGCTTAAACTTAAGTCTCATACTCTGTTCAATACCATTTTGCATTTGCACAAAATATGTATATACAATTTTAGTTAAGGCTCTTTTGTTGTATAGAAATTAAGTTATTTTTTGTTGAGTATATTTGTCTCTTTTCTGAATGCCATGTTGCCACTGCCCCAAAATGTCCAAATTCTGGGATCAATAAAGTATATCTTGTCCAATTTGAAAATCATTGTATTTGGGTATTGCTAAAAGTTAATGATATTAGCTAGCAAGTTAACTAACTAGCTAAGAATATTAGTTAAAAATTAAATAGTTCCCGATTTAAAATAAACTGATCTAGATTTTTTTGTCATTATTTTTACAGCACGTTGTGTTTTCTTGCCTGCAATCATGTCTGTGCCATTGTTATTTAAGTGTATAAAAGTTGATTCAGTCTACCTTATGGTCTTCAGAGGAAATTTGTGTGGACTTTGTGGAAACTTCAATGGAAATCCAAATGATGACTTCCACACTCCAAGTGGAGCATTATCCAACTCAGCAGATGCTTTTGGGGCAGCTTGGAAGGTTCCTGGGAACTACACCTGTAGTGACGGCTGTGGCTCTTCATGCGCACAATGCAATGATGATCGATCCGCCAGGGCCCAATGTGAGGTGATTCAGGCAGCTGATGGCCCTTTCAGCTTCTGCCACGAGGAGGTGGATCCAGCACCATATTTCAGTGACTGCGTCTTTGATGTCTGTGTGTCGGGAAATAGAGGCAGTGATCTTCTGTGTAGGGCTTTAGAGACATACGTCAGTGCCTGTCAGTCTGCTAATGTCCGAGTCTACCCTTGGAGACAAAACACCACTTGCAGTGAGTATGGAAGGAACTTTGCTTTGAAAGTAAACAAACAAGTTTTTTCCTCAAAAGTATCTTGTTTTTACTTGTTTTAATCGACTTGTCATCCTTTTTTTCTTGCGTATAAAGGAATTGTGTGTCCAGCCAACAGCCATTATGAGCTGTGTGGAACAGACTGTGGCAACACCTGTGCCAGCAGCATTGATGCTGCCTGTGACCATGTTTGCTCTGAGGGATGTTTCTGTGATGAAGGTTTTTCCAGGAGTGGAACAAGCTGTGTGCCTGTGGAGAGCTGTGGCTGCCAGTATGATGGTTTCTACTTCAATGTAGGTCATTTCAATTCAATTTATTCTTGATTATTTAGCTGAGAGTTAGCACATAAGAGTTAATGCAACTTTTTCAGAATGGCTTTGAAGAATTAAAAGAGAGTTTAATTTACTGCATTTCAAGGCAACAACACAAAAATAAAACCTCCTTGTGGGGCATCTCATAAAAGTCGTTATCTGCCAAATTCCCCCAAAAAATATTTGTGCACCTTCACAAGTCTCCTTGGTACAATCTCCAAGTATCTGAAAATGGCCTGTTCTAATAATTATGTACGAGGATAGTTCTGTTTCTCAGAGGCAGAAGAAGATGCTCAATGAAGCTGGGCTGAATGGCCACTAAGAGAGGAAGCAGCCATTGGTACAAAATTATCCTAAAGAGCAGAGTATAATTCGGCACAATTCCAAATGCAACTTACCATGAAAGGACTGGTGCCCTTTAACAATTAAAAAGGTATAATATGGAATTTACATAAATGTTTAGACATCTTCTGGAAGGTTTGAAAGTTGGGGTTTTCATTCCAGCTTCCACCTGAGATAATTCACACATTTGTTTGTTACACAATCTAAAAATTCCTCCAGTAATTAACAAAGCCTTAACTGACAGGAAGGAGTGGAAACTTGGCAAAGGTGGATCATGAATCTGGTTCTGCATGATGTAATTTTACAGCTTACTATTGTCATATACTTTCACTATTCTTGTAGGCTGGTGAGTCCTTTTGGACAGACGGTTGCTCCCAACGGTGTGAATGTCGTGCACCCAATGTCCTGCTCTGTAATCCCTCATCATGTACTCCTGCACAAGAGTGCACCATCAGAGAGGGCCAGCTGGGCTGTCATGATGCCATGTCTACCTGTACTGTATGGGGTGACCCACACTACATCACTTTTGATGGAGCCCTAGCTCATTTTCAAGGATCATGCTCTTATGTCATCACTGAAAGTTTGAGCCACAGTAACAATGAAACTCTGTACAAAGTAGTGGCCACCAACAAACACAGAGGAAACAATCTTGTGTCTTTCGTGTCATCAGTTGATATATACCTTTCAAATCAGCCAGAGAGTGTTCATGTCAGGCTCGGATCTAGCAATAAAGTGAAGGTAAGCTTTATTTTAAATTAAAGATAAAAAGCATTTTTGTCTTTTAAAATCTTCAGTCTTACTCTCTGAATTTTCATCATAACAGGTAAATGGAGCTGAGGTTTCTCTTCCCAACACTGCAGGAACTTTTGGTCAGGTGATGAGGCAGGGAAGTTACATAGTGTTTGATGCTGTTGATGTCATAGTACAGTTTGATGGCTCTAGTACTTTACTGGTCAGGATGGGCCGCAACTATCAGAACAGAGTCAGTGGAATGTGTGGGAACTTCAATGGTGATCCCACTGATGACAAAGTTTTGCGCAATGGTACATTGGCGAAAAACGACAACCAATTTGGTCACAGCTGGAAATCAGAGACAAGCCAACCAGGGTGAGCTCAGACTTCATTTTCCATAGTTACCCTAAAAAATCTCAACCACTGCAAACATTTGTTCAGAAATTGACAGTGTCTAAATTTTTTAAAAATGTTTAACAACTTTTCTAGGTGCGGATCCACTAATGAGAAAAGTGCTGTTGAACTAAGTGACTGCCGCTTCATTAAAAAATACACAGAACTGTGCAGAGTCATCACCAACACCAGCGGCCCATTCAGTTCTTGTCACCTGCATTCTGACCCCCAACCATTTTTCACTTCCTGTGTTTACGATCTCTGCCTCTACACATCCGCCAATGGGATGCTGTGTTCTGCTGTCTCTGCTTATGAGAAAACTTGCACCGTCTTGGGTCTAAGCATTCCTGACTGGCGCTCTCCTTTGAATTGTGGTATGTTTATTTGGTTCTCTACATTATCAGAAAAATGAGATGTTAATTGGTCATATGCAATGAATTTCCCTTTGTCATTTGTGATATCGTCAATTCAGCTGAGACTGACCCCTGTGAACAGCTGGACTGTGTGGAGTATGAATGGTGTGGTAAGAAAGATGGTGTGTACGGCTGCTTCTGTGATGAGCACTATAATAGAGCCAACAATGAGAGCTACGGTAAGGGCAAAACTTTTTAAACAATTTTCCTATCAAAAGAGCTACCAATAATCACATAGCATCGTCAAACATGTTTTTTTCACTAGTACTTTATAGTTGGTATTTTCCAGGTTTCAAGACGTAATCTTTACATCAGTTGGTTTAGTTGGTCTCCAAACGGCAACACTATGAACTACAGTGACTCATTGTTTATGAATCATCCTGAACAATATCTCAAGGGGGAAGTGGATGCCATTGAGTCTGAGTGGACCATGTTCTGTGCCTCCCTTGTCGAGGCAGATTATGAGAGCTGTGGTCGCAAGGCTGTCAGGCCCCATCATGGCAGGAACCCTCGAACCTGTTGATGGACACCTTTGGTGAGGGATGCTGTCATTAATCTGGTTCTGCATGATGCAGAAGGAGTCCTATTGAGTTTTTTTGGCCTCCGGGACCCCAGAAACAGCTGATGGTTACCGACATTGTAAGCGGCATGCGGCTCTGATGGTTGCCAAGGCAAAAACTCGAGCAGGGGAGGAGTTCGGAGAGGCCATGGAGAAAGACTTCCGCAGGGCTTTGAGGCGACATTGTAGGCTGGTGGGCAGAATACTTCAAAGAACTCAGTCCCACCAACATGCCTTCCATTGAGAAGTAGAGCCTGGGGACTCTGGGTCGGGCTCTCCAATCTCTGGGGATGCGGTTGCCGAGATGGTTAAAGGGCTCCCCAGTGGCAAGGCCCTGGGGGTGGATGAGATTCGCCTGGAGTTCTTTAAGGATGTTGTAGGATTGTGATGGTTAACATGACTCTGCAATATTGCATGGACATCGGGGAAGTCCCCCTCGATTGGCAGACCTGGGTTGAGGTCCTCCTGTTCAAAAAGGGGGACTGGAGTGTGTACTTCAATTACAGAGGGGTCACATTCTTAAGCTTCCTTGGCAAGGTCTATTCAGGGGTCCTGGAGAGGAGGGTTCGTCAGATAGTCTAACCTTGAAGGGCAGTATAGTTTTTGTCCTGATCATGAAACACTGGACCAGCTCTACACCCTAAGCAGGGCCCTGGAGTGAGTTCTCTCAACCAGTGTTTTGTGGACTTGGAGAAGGCGTTCAACCATGTCCCTCGGGGAGCCCTGTGGGGTGTTCTCCTGGAGTGTGGGGTACCAGGCCCTTTGATACTGCCTGTTAGGTCCCTGTAGAGTAAAGCCGCTGCTCCGTCATGTCGAGAGGAGTCAGTTGAGGTGACTTGGGCCTCTAGTTAGGATCCCTCCTGGATGCCTCATTGGTGAGTTCTTCTGAGAAGGTCCCGGGGATGACCCAGGACACGCCGGAGGGACTATGTTTTCTTGGCTGGCCTGGGAACGCCTTGGGAATCCCACGGAGGAGCTGACCCAACTCGCTGGGGAGAGAGAAGTCTAGGCCTCCCTTCTTAGGCTGCTATCCCCGCGACCTGACCCCTGGATAAACGGAAGAAGATGGATGGATGGAATATCTCAAGAAATTGGACTCAGTGTAGCATTGCTGTTATTTGTATACAGTTGCTTGTTGGCTTTCTCTTTGTATTTGTAGACAGTCAAATGTGTTCCTTTTTGTTTATAAATTACTGAGACAACTTCCCTCATACCTGACTGCATTTATGATAAATCCCACACCAGGTTTGAACTTTGGGTGCAGCTCTTTTTCCATGTTTGTGCCCAGAGTTAGAACAGATCTTGAAAAAACAGCATTTAAACATGCTGCCCTCTATGCTAGGACTCTTCCAGGAACAGTATAAATTGACAGAAGAAGTGACACTTGGTGAACTAAAAACACTACTGAACGACCATGAAGAAGAGAGTTTTAACTGCCATTGCTTTTGATATTCATGTTTTTATTAGTTGCTTTTATTACTGTATGCTTTAATGCTTTTAAAACTTAAGGTGTTTTACTGATTGAATGTAAATGACGATTCTTGCAAATGGTGCTGCTATCTTATCAGGTACCCATTGAAATAGAGATTGTAGATAGAAGTTTTTTTTCATCTGCGTAAATAAAGCTTAAATGTTTCTGTCTTTGGTGGGCAGATGCAAACATTGAATGCTCCAGCAGTTCTGGTACCATGTCAATATCTCGCTGCCAGCTATTTGAAGCAGGCTTCCACTCCAGTGCTGTCCATCTCCGAGACAGCTCCTGCAATGGAACTCTTCAGAATGGACGACTCATCTTCCACTTTGACAATGACAACCATCTGTGTGGTACAACCCTTATGGTAAAGTTAATGCATTAGAACATCTTCTTTAAAGCTTCAGTTGTGTTTCTTCAGTTGATTGATTCCATTTCGTCATTTCACTGGTAGAGAAATGGAACTCACTTCATGTATGAGAACAGTATTCAGGGGAATGTGACCAACCATCAGAGGAATCTTAATCTGCGTTTCTCCTGTGTTTACCCTCTGGCTCAAGCTCTGTCAATGGTTGTGGACATCAACCCTGTGGAGAGGTGATGACACAATTTTCTCTTTGGTGAACTTTAAGCATTGTGTCCAATTACACTTCTATATTTTAATTGGTTATTATTTGTAATGTAATCCTGTAAGCAAATTAGAGTAGCTTAGCCAGCCTATCAGATACATTTAAGGGTAGTCATAATAAATGCATATTCTACAGCATTCTGAGGAAGAAGCTTCCTATTGGCACTGGGTCGTATCGTATGAGGATGATCCCCTATGAGGATGAAGGTTTCCTCTCCCCCTTCAGCGCTAATGGACACATAGAAATGGATGTGGATGAAATGTTTTACTTGGAGGTGCGAACAGAAGGGGTGGATCAGCGCCAGTTTGCCACAGTTCTGGACTCTTGCTGGGCCACGCCAGTCAACCAAGCAAACTACCCTGTCCGCTGGGATCTCATTACTGCACAGTAAATGAGACCATCTTGTCGTTCTTTGTAATTTATTTCAGTGTTTTCTTGCTGACAGTCTAACTGATGCATCTGCTTCTGCTTCACAGGTGTCCGAATCCAGAAGATGGAACCGTAGAGGTGATTCAGAACGGTGTCTCCACTGTGTCTCGTTTCTCCTTCAGGATGTTCACCTTCACCAACCACACCCAGATTTTCTTGCACTGCAATGTCCACTTGTGTCTTTTGAGAAGCAACAACTGCAGAGCTGTAAGTTTTTTGTGTGCTTTTCATGGCTACATCATATATGATCAAGTTTAATATCTTCAGAGGCTTAAAATGTCGCTAACCTGCTTTTTTTTTTTACAGCACTGCTACCCAGATCACCACATTCTAATCCGGAGGGACGTATCTTACCATGACTCTGGAGCTCTGTCAATTGGACCACTGGTACTTGGGGCACAACCGAACACTGGTAAAGTTCTATCACACCTTCATTTCTTTGTAAAGAGAAAGATAATATTGATTAACAAAATCTATTCACATCTCCTTTTTACATAGGTGGACTAATCCAAAGAAGCGGTGCTGTGAGTCATCTGACATCAATAGTTATCCTGATTGTCAGTTTGCTGATGACCAGAATTCTGGTCAAATGAGATCAAAGAATAATCACACTTTAAAATCCAGTAAGTTTTTGTTTTGTGATTCACATTGGTAAAAGATGCTTTCTGGGTTTAGGTTTGTACTCATAACTATGCAAAGTAAATGTGCTTTTCTAACATCTGGGGCACCGTAGTGCTTTAGACCATTTGTGGGACTAATGCAATGTTTGTTTTTTTCTGTAGAATTTTTATCATTAACTGTTGGCAATATCCGATTGTAAAATATCAATTGTGTGCTTATATATATGTATATGAATATAAAGCTAATTAATGTTTACAGGAAATATTTTAAACTTAAATTTAAATTCTTCTTAATTGATGAAATTAAGAAGAATTTTCTCATTGTTTAAATTATATTTAAGGATGTTTTGTGTGGTAGGAAAAATACTCAATTAAAAAGGGGATTAATAAAGAATTTAAATAAAGCACTTCATGTTTTTTTCCTGTTGATAAAAGCCTTAATAAACTATGTTTTGGATCCGACATGTTCTGTATTATATTTTATTCAGTTAAGGACCTTAACGGCTCGTTGTTATGGGACAGCTTGTAACATCAACAGTTGTAAAAACGGCTTAGTAAATATTCCCATTCTCATTAGTCTCATTAGTGTAAACATCTGTAATTAGACATGATTTTTGTCTCTATAATATTTAAGAATTATTATAACATAGGGTGCAGGTGGAAATCTGGTCTTCAGCCACTAGATGGCGGTAGAGCAAAGCTGATCTGACAAAGATTACCAGCAGATCTAGCCAAGCCCAGTCCTTGGTACTAATATTTTAAAAATGTGATGTTTATATGTTATATACATGGATGGGGTGATTATATATACTTTTTCTGCTTCATCCGATCATCTATCCTGTGAGTAGCTCAGTTGACTGAATGGAAAATAGAAGAATTTAAAACTCCTAAGTCTTCAGTCAAACCTACTTCCCATTTGGGACAAGTTCTGTCTTCTCTTTCCTCCATCATCTGTTACAATGGCATAACTCTGTCATGTTCTCCTTGTGAGACAACACTCCTACATGGGCTGCAGAGCACTTTGTATCGTCTTGTTGCTGAAAATAAAATATATGCTATATAAATAAAATAACCTTTACCCTTACCTTACCTTCAGACAGTAGATTTAGGAGAAGTAAGGAAAAGTAACCTATTTTTTTGTTTGTATTTAAAACATATTTACTTATCATTAATATTATAGGTTATGAAGAGAAAGTGAGATGTCCAGTACAAGGGAAAGACAGAAAGAAAGCTGAGAGGGAAGTCAACTATGTAGGCATGCGAAGGGAAAAAGGGGAGATATGAGTGACAGCTTGTTGACTTTTACTAGCTGCAGAGGACCCAATGGATCAAATTGGATTCCCTCATGAAGTCCCCTGTGTGGTGTATTGAAAGGGTCAGCCAGGGTACCGTCTGACACTTGACCTGCTTATTCCCCATTTACCAGACCTGATGTCAGCCCTGTTGACCACCTGTGAACTGCTTTAAAGAGAGTGGTGAAATCTAAACTTGAGACTTTGTTGTAAAACCCATAATTTTTCTCTCTTTCCATTAATAATAGGAATAAATCTCACATTCAGATTTAAAAAGCACAGTCCAAACCTTAGTGGTATTGCACAGCTGATAATATGCTACTCTGCACATATTAGTGATGTGCCAGTTAAATCTCAGTTTTTCAAACTAAAATGAATCTAATCTGTTATGGTCAAGTTGCATCCTTTTTTGCATTCTCGGTTTTGTCTTTGTTCATATCTGACCCAATTACTTATTTATTTAATCTATACTAATAAAGTGATAATATACCTGTGAATGTTGCAATTTAATAAAAAAAATATAAATGCTGAACAATAATGGAAACTAAAGTTACATTTCTTTGTTATATCAAACGGGGGTAAAACAAGGGTATTTTTTTTAACCTAGTCTTTGGACAGGACTGAGTACTGAACCTTGAGGAACCCAACTGCTAATAATGTAATGTTCTCTTTCATGGCTAACAAACACAACAAAGGATGGTGTTCAGTTAAGATCACCTTAAATCAATTTAATATTGTTTTTATATATCCTCAGTAAGACCTTGACCTTGTCAAAAACATCTCTAAGGTTACCAGAATCTTAATTTGTAATTACATCGTTAAGCATTAAGATGAAAGCTGGTTCCATGCTACTTTGGGCCCTGAATCAGATTTTAACACTTGATGATGATTGTTTTTGTTAAGGCAATCACTGATGAAAATTCTTGAAATATCTGTCTTCAGTGGTGGCCTGACTAGAGACGGTTTTGGTGAATGAACAAGGCTTCATTACTGTCATGTCTGAAGGATAATAGTAAACTCATATGCAAATACAGAACTTACATGTGTAACCGGATACTTTCTTCGTTGTGCTGGTTTTATTGAACGATCAGGGCTGTGACCCGGGATTTCTTTGAAATTGATGGTTTCTCGATTTATTTCTGACGAGAACAGAAAACAACTGTGTTATAGGCCACCCGCTCCAAGTCCTACAAAACAAAAGTACATAACAAAACTAAAGTTAATGCTGCTATTTTGTGATCGTAGGTTCACTTAAATATTTACATTACATTACACACCTCTCCCGCAGGACAACATGACAAAAGGGAGGGTCTAAAGGGCGCAAACAATTTAAAGACAATACCACAGAAGAAGAAATAAAAAGTAGGGGCTTCCAATGTTAAAGTAACACGGTTAAAACAATGACAGAGATTTTAAAGGTGTTTCAGTCAGGTAAGGAACAATACGAATAACCAAAAAAAACAACAAAATTTTTTGTTATTATAACACTTGTTACACTTGCTCAAAGAAGCTTGTAGTAACTGAATCTAGCTGGCACCATAAGATAAATTAATGCTATTTAGAGGAATAATCATATTTTAAAATTTTGTTCACAAGAAAAACAAAGTAATTCAGTGCTCCTCTTCAACTTTTAACAATAAAAGTATATAAAATAAAATATAAAGTCTGAGACAGTGGTCCCACTTCTGTTGCCATGTTGCCTTTACAAAATATGACACACAAAAAAGCGCTGGTAACAAGCTATACGGATTTTTACGCCCTAGCCTTGTGATTGGTCAGAATATGATACAAATAAATATAACTTACCAAACAAAGTAGATCCCATTATTTTTCAATAAAATACAGAAGTGTGGCTCCAGTTGTTAGGGTGGTGGTAGAATCCGAAGAGAATCCGGAAACGGAAGTCCAAGAGTGACACCACTTGCAAAAATTTGTTTTTTTCTTTAATTTATTCTAAATAAAAAAAATTTAAAATATATATATTTATTTAAGTAATTTTCTCCTTAAAGTTCTGTTAACCTAGGGTTAGAATAAATGCAATGGACATTAGAAATCAAACACATATAACCATTCTTTTAATGGAGAGTGCATAAGTGCAGCATTGAAGTTTTGTATCCTTATCTTATAAAAATGACACGCAGATGTTCAGATAACTTTCAGAGGTGCAACCCTATTCTAACGACAAAAATCGAGATTTTGTGAACGATAGTAAAGGTAGATATTAAATGTGTTTAAATAAAATCACAGCATTTTTTTCCGTAGTGAGTGAATGTTCAGAGTGAAGACAACGTTAGACGTTGCCACCAAAATTCGACAGTTGAACATTAGCTGGTTAGCTGAGTGAAGTGCGAGGGTTGATGGGAAAAATATGCACAACACACTGCAAGATAATAATAATAATAATAATAATAATAATAATAATAATAATAATAATAATAATAATAATAATAAATGCTAAATCTGGATAACCGTAAAAACACATGCAGCAACACTGGTGCAACACAGTGTTAGCCACGCAAGCGAGGAGGCTGGTCCAACATAAAAGCTTCACCGCTTCATATGCAAGCAGCAGCAGCCAATAAAGGGGGAAAATAAAAAAAAATAAAAACGAGACAAAAACATAAATTCAGTCTTACCTTTGATGTTTTCCGGTCATAATCCGTGTCGGAGAAAATATTTCCATTCGGCTCAGTAATCTGTTATCCCACGGATTCTACGGACTCCGGAAACTTTGCGCATGCGCACAGTGCTGGCCGCGGCTACGTGCCACTCCGTTTTCTAAATGAAACCTAGACATGTAGGCATTATTAATTTTACTAATAATGCCTACATGGCACAGCAAAGGGAATATAACACAGAAAATTCGTTAAAGAATAACTCAAATCCACTTTTTTCCTCGCTCTCTCTGCGCAGACTCGTTGCCATAGCAACTGACCACAGCGCCACTACATGCTTCAGGGTTCAACACCAAAAAAAAAAAAAAAAAAAAAAAATACCCAAACATTTTCTGTGTGTTTTTGCGATTATTATTATTAAATCCTCTGTGGCAGATAGCTACTGCTGTTATTAGTTAATCTGTGCTAGATTAGCTAATTTAAACACCCGCTCTACTGTCAGAGTTGGTGTCAAAGTCAAACAAGAATAACTGAACTACTTTACTCTCCCTTGCTACTTTTTTTTCTTAATTAAAACTTTTTCCTGACCTTGTTAGGAAAAAGTTCAGTAATGATCACGAAGTGCAGGTCCATCATGCAATCATTCCACAACAGGGACTCAAGGGACTTATCCCATGTTAAAGTGAAGCCACTTTCTTTACATCTGATGTAATTTGTAGACATTGCTATGGATTAGCAAGTGCAGGAGGACAAAATGCATCTGTGAAGTGGTTCAAGTCACCAACGCTTGTGGAACGTGCAACACGTGGGAGACTGGTCTGCATGATAAATAATCCAGACTAGAGACTAGATAAAGGACATGTTCAATGTTTGTTGGCATCATTAAACACATTAAAAGCATCAGGAGTTTTTCCATCAGGGCTGCAGCTGTATGTTTAATACGGTATATTCGGCAACGTTGTCTTTTCCTCACTGATTAATCATTTAATCAGTTGTAGTGTTCAAACTTAGTAGCAAAGCATTGCGTTCCTTTTACTTTTAGATTTCAGGCGTACAATTAAGATTTAGCGTGTAATAGTGACAACTTAACAGCTACAACCAAAGGTAGTGAGTTCAGCCAGCAGCTTTTCCCTCACAGCAGGAAGAAGGGGGCGGGATCTTGCGCTTGTCACGTCACTGGTATTATTGACATTTCCAGGAAATGTGTTTTTAGGAACAGTAAGCTTTGTAGTATCTGACATTGATGAATTGCTTTTAGCCATGTGATATGTAGGGATGGTTTCCTATGACATATTTAGAGATAATTACGTAACACAGAGTTGTTGACAAATTAAAAGAATATCCAATATTGGAAATATCTAAAAAGATCGGAGTGTTTAAGGTATGCCTTAAGCAAACATGCCTGTTGGTCACAGGTTTGACTAAGTCTTTTTTATATTATAGTAAACGACGCTGCACGGTCCTGGGTCAAGCCTCATGACCGCTCGTTGTTTTGAAAGCAGTTATTTGATCATCATCTCTGAGCTCAGAAAACTGCATTAGCTGAAATGTGTAACTATGGCCTAAAGCCGAAAGCAGCTCTTTCTCCTTTGCTATCCTTCCTCCACCTCCTGTTATTATCTACAAACAAACTTAGATCATGTTTGAGAAAATCAAAGCCTTATTCGGTTTTCCGGTGATTTATTTTGACCCAGTTGTGTAAAGTTTTCTGAGTATTTTCAATTTACTTAAAATCCTTTTAGCTAATTTGCTTGCTTGCTCTAATTAGGTTTACTCCAGGAATAAGGCCAGGGGCTGATGGAGCAGGAGACTGGACGCAGGGTAATAACCTCTCTGCTTTTCTTTTCCAATGTGTTACCATGTTTCTCCACCCCCGCCACAACTCCACCTCGTTGCTCCCTCCAACAGTCACCATGGGCTGTTTATCGACTGACTCTTCTTCCTGTTTGTGGTACTAAGAGGCTGAAATTAGATCTGCATTGGCGAGGATTTGAGATAAATTGGGCAGTGGATCGGTTCTAACTTCATTTTATCTCGGTTTGTCAAGCAATGAGAGCAGGATAGCTCTTTATGATGCATCAGATAAAAACACCACCAGACTGACATGAATAACACTAGGCCAAATTTTGGTCTTCTCAGTTCAGGAAGCATTGCATTTAATGAGCTGATGTAATCACAGCAGAGCAATCCTCGTCGCAGAAATTCAGAGAGCTACAGGGTCACTGATAATCATATATGTGACCCCTTGTGGTTCCCCCAGGTTGGGCAAAACAGATTTACTCCGAGGTAATTGGTCGCTCCCATTACAACTCCCATGGGAGAGGGGCTTGCTCCTTCGCTTCTTTGTACGGTTTGGAGTTTGGGGTGTGGATCTAACTCTTTTCAGCCTCCCACTTTGATCTAACTCCAGTCACTGACAGCCGATCCGGTAGCTGAACCTGACACTGGGTCCTGCCTCTGTAGAAATCCAGAATGGGAAGAGAAGTGCAGATCTGAGAGGAGAGCAGCTGAAAGCCGAAGTATCTGGTGTTGTATGCCAGACAGACACCATGACCCTTATGGTTAAACTCACTGCAGGAGGTCACGGCCTGTAATAAAGGATAGAAAAGCCCGAAGGGTAACAAAAGTCTAATTTTTACTACTTTCATTGGTTTCTATGTATTTGATAAGTATGATAAGAACATTATTTTAGATTTTGGACATTGGATAATAATTTATATCGACAGGATGTTCACGTGTTCACGTCTGACATCTTCCATTTACAGAAAGTCCAGTTAAACCCCAGTTAGAGTGATCTAAAAAATATATTTGTAAGTCAACACAAAAAATAGTTCACCACTCATAAAATCCTCTTTTTTTATTGCCACCTCACTCATCAGACCTTAATTGTGTAGAAAACTTGTGGGGTGATCTGAAGCAAAGCTTTCTGGTAAATTTCTCTCACTCTTTTCTTCTTTATTGTGAAAATGTCTTTATGGATTTACAACCTGTGCACATTGTACCCCGCCTATTGATCAATGGAGGGCCAACCGACTGCAAGTAGGAGGAATCAAGCATTGACCGTGATGTTTTTCTAAATTATTTATGAGACAGAAGTAAATTTTCTCTGGTTGTAATGTTTGACGCGTGAACCTTATGTAGGACTCCTTTTGCATCCCAGTAGTCTTCTCTGGCTGCCATTATCTCTGCCTTCCTGTTCGACCACAATCAGCCATAAAGGTTTTGGCATTGCCTCGTTGTTTTATTATATGGATCTGACTTAATGTTTAGTATATTGAACTGAAGGAGAACAAAAATATTCATGCCCTTTTAAACGCGAGACAGATTGTTGTCATGGTCTAACTCCTGTGGCTTGTTGCGACTTGGAGACAGAATTACTCAAAATTATTTTCTTCCACTGTTGCCAAAGCGATTGACGAAAAACAGTAAATGCCTTCACGTGTGGTACTACAAATTTTCAGACTTAAGAGACTTATAAACACCTATAAACCTGTTCAACTTTGTGTTGCACAATGATCTTATTCAAACAGTTACATTATTATCCCTTCATCATTTGCTTTTATTTTTTTTACTAAAAAGTGTCTCAACATAAACAGGGTGACAGCTTGCATAGTTCAAAATGACCTGACGTCTTTGATCTGTAAGCATCTCCTTCTGATTTTGCAGTTAATTACCAAACATGTACAGAATACTTTGACATCGAACGAACTTTTCATAGTTTTGCATTTGTATTTTTCCTGCAGGGGATTGTGTAAGTATTACTCTCCTGCACATGGAGCTCACCAGCATGCAAAAGACCCATGCTATTGGAGACATCAGTAATATAAGACTCTACATTTAACTGGATAAAAGCCTTTTAAACAGTATCTGCTTAACAAAATCCTTGAAAACACTGTCTTGTATAATGAGTTGCTTGTTTTCCAGCCACCTTTGCCCTTGTCAATGCTACTGGTTTGGTCTGACATTTTGTTCCTACAGAAAAGATCAAAACATGCCTTGCACTCTTGACTCAAGAGATTCCCAATCCAGTTTCGGAAACATCACAAACAGACAAGCTGCGACACGTTCTGCCTCAGGTCAACAATGCCGCGCATGTTGACCCACTAGGCCCCTGTCTGTCATCACAAAACATGTGTAGGCTTGAGTAATACAGTAAAAACTATCAGATTTACACATACTGAGAGGATTTACTGTAAATCTACATCAAAACACAGTTTAGACGAGTTTTAGTTGCATTTATAAGCCAAAAATTATTAGAATTATAGCTTGACATGGGTTGCATCTTAATATATTGGGACATTGGTACATTTATTTCGATATTTAAATTTAAAAAGTCATAAAAGATGGAGAAAATGTATTGTTATTACTGAAACTGATACTTTTTTATTCATATTAAAATGTATCAAATCTTTATATCCTAAATTTAAAGGTCTGCCTGGATATTTTTGCTAATTTTAATTGTATGCAGTTCTTTAAATGTGCTGTGAGTAAATATATTTGCCCATTTGTTCATAACAACTGGAACTTTCAATATCAAGCAAGTTATTTTCACAATTTACCATCTATTAAAAGAGTGTCCCTCAGATTAATTTCACTCGGTGATGTGAAATTACCGTAATGGCCTGATAGTGGTTAAAAAGCTCAACGTCTCCCCTTTCAGAAACCGTCGGAATTTTTCAGATAGCGCAAAGTTTCGAGGAATTACAGTACTGCAAATTTGTCTGGATCGCCGGCGCTCCGATTTGGACTTAAATTAATATATTAAGTTAGTTTTGTCTTATGTCAAGTGTTTTAAGATATTTGGACTAGAAACTAGACAAAAAATACTTGGTAAAATTTTGTTTTTTGCAGTGCAGAACACTGAGATGCTTCTGTATAAGTGATAGTATCTGCTTCCTTTATTCACATTTCCGTCTCAACGGGGAACAATATCGTGTGATAACAAACACAACATTTGGATAAAAGGACATCCGAGTGAAGCTCTCTTACTAGGATCTGCAGATGAACGTGGGAAAGCGCTATGTCCTACTAGACAGCGGTATCTTTTTTTAGGAGTACAGTAATTTGCTCCTGTTAGCCTTTTCCGCATCCAGAGTGCAATATTACATCACTCCATTATTTAGAGGCCATATCAATGTGACATCATGACCATCACTCTATACCTGCATTCACCACAGAGACAAGTTGCTGCAATCAAAACCCGAGCCTGTGTATTATATGAGATGCAGAACATTGGTGCTTGTCCTTGGCTGTTATGATGCCTGATCAGATTTCAGGCAACAGAATATGGAGACCAAAGTTTCAGTTTGCTGTATGCTCCTAAAAACAGCTTACAGTAGATTCCTCTGGCAGTATTTTGCTTAAAAAATGAGCGGAAATTCTTCAGCAAGAGGTTGACGTCTGACGAGGATTATGTTAAGACGCTTCTGAAACTTTTTCATTGAAGCTTTACTTGATTCACAGTCTTTGAAACAAATTATCTATTCTCACTACTTAACACTCAGATAAGATTTTGCCCTAAATGGTTGCTTGCCTACACAAGCACAACACTGAGACAAAAAGATTATTCTTTATTGATCATCTTCTTTAAATGGAAATGTAAGATCAGCTGACCATCTGAATGAATACTAGGGTAGAAAAACTGCATAACCGTGTCCTACAAGCTAATGCTAACACCAAACGTATCATAAGTTCGAAGAGGTTTAACACATGTATCACTGTACAGATAGCGTGAATATCTATTAAAAATATTGATTAAGAAACACAAAAAAGATGTGAAAAGGTTGAAACATTTAGAAAAAGACAGAATTGAATGAGTGTTGACTTGTGCCTTGCTTTCAAGAAATTGCAACAGAACCCCCTTCTATCCATCTGGTTCTGGTTCTGCAATTTGATATCCAGCTAAGCAAAATGTCACAACCATGAGCCTGTGGTAATATTAATGAATCTCATGCAACGCAGTGTTGAAGCTCTGCATGTCCTGATAAAGATTCACTCACCTCAGCATGCTGGATGCTTGTTTTCTGATAAAGAAGTTCATAATTTGTGTCGTTTGTGATTTAAGGTGTTTTTTTTTCCATGTTTGATGGTCGCAACAGCCGCTTCAGAATGAGTGAAATGAAAGATGCATGCAGATACTGGTCAACTGGCTCAAACCAAGAGAAAAAAAGTTAGTCTCAAAGAGAAACTACTCTTTCATTCAGTTAGTATTTACTGAAAAACATAGAGATTATACATATGTGTCCTGTTTATGTTTAGGAATATACTTTTCACATCTGTGAGCTTTAGATCTTTATCTACTTGGCATATTAGTAGCAAAAAAGAATATTGGCATATAATATTGTTGCCTTAGGCAGGAAATCAAGACAAATTAAAGTGTGAAGACCACCGAGTTGAAAAAAAAGACTTCTGGACTATTTTATGTCATAGATTTTAATATTAACATTGTTAATGTTTCATTATCTTAGATTAGTTATTTACATAACAATAGAATTATTATGGTCCCCATATTTTTTTTTCCGAGTTTAGTCTCTGGAAATAGTAAAAAATATATACATCTTATTGGTTTTTTCGAAAAACAGAGACCCAAAACTTAAGAACAATTGCTGCACATTATATGGCGTAACAGAAGGAATGAAATTCAGAATCTTAGAGGGGAAAAATCTGATAATGTATTTTTTTTTTTTTACTTAACGCATTTCATTGACATGCAAAATCACTGCATTGTAAACGTCTGCAGTGTTTTTAACTCCCTGCTCTTTGTAATGTAAAGCTGACACAGAGTATCTGTTTCACTCCAGCAGGTTTCATCTTCAGGTGCACAAAAGCTTTGGAGGGAACTTTCCTGTCTGGGTGAGTGAACTATGAACCGTTTCTTTGTTTTGACATGCAGATCCCTTTAGTTCAATGACTCGCTTGTCAGGATTATGTAACAAAGGAATAAAAAAGGTGGAAAGACTAATATTTCCTGGTAAAGCCACAAGAGACACAAAGTGGAAACTCTGAACAAGACATTTGTTTAACATGAAATGCAATTAATACGTTGATGTCTCAGTGTTTCCTTCAGAATAGTAAGAGCATTATCACCACTCCTCATTGTGTCAACAAGTTAATAGAGTCAATAACAAGTCGAGTAGCACTGCGCCTAGATATTCAGCTTTTGAACATTTAAAATCTGCTTTACAAAAAAAGTCCAAAAGTAGGAAATTTTTTTCACGAATAATTTGAATAAAAATCTAGAAAATATAGAACCTCATTTAGATTGAGTTTCGTTGTAATTTGATTTATTGTCAGAGCTTGAAAACTATTTATGCTTCTTTTTATACAGTGCATGCAAATATCTGGTTTTATCTGTATTTAATCTGCAAACAAGGTGTGAAACGAGGGGCTTTAATGCAGGCTTAAAGTAAAGTCTGGCTTCAGAAACATCCTCTGAAAACATTTGATGATCTTTGAATTGAACACAAACTTAATAGAGGCTCTTGTGCAAATGATCAAATCAAACGAGCCTTTATGTTGCAAAGTAGCTAAAACTTTACGATAAACTTTGAAAAACTTTTTGTGGACTTTTGTGTCTCTTAAGCAGAGGTGGGTAGAGTACCCCAATATTGGGTAATCTTAAAAAACATATTTTTACTCAAGTAAAAATAAAATTACTCCAGTGAGAGTGAAGAAGTATGTTGTAAAAGTCTACTCAACTCCTGATCAAATTATCAATAGTTTAAAATGTAAAACTTACTTCATCAGATGGACAAAAATAGAAAGTTAGGTGGATTTTCTTTGTATTTTAAGGATGAAAAATGACAATAATTCATATAAGTAACAAAAGAATGACAAAAATCTGGCAAAATAAGAATCTTCCATTTCAGGTTTTAATAAAAAAAACGTCTGAAACTTTAACACAAACTGCAGGTGTGTGTCTGTGTCTGGTGAATTTTTGGTTAAAACATGTTTGTTTTTCATTCAGCCAGTAGAGAATCCAGGAATTTCACTTAAATTAGAGCAGAGGTACTTCATAATAAAATTACTGAAGTAAAAGCAAAAAGTAAAGCATATTAAAAATAGTCCTACATGTGAACTTTTTCCCAAAAGTTACTCAAATAAATGTAAATGAGTAAATGTAACAAGTTACTTCTCAACTCTACCCCTAAGCAATGCATTTCTAGACACACATTACTATTAGAGTGTTAAGTTGGATGTTTTGAAGCACATAAAAATAATAATGATATTTCTCTGTTGAAATTTGACTAAAGGCCCCATTAGATTTATGCATCTTTCAAGCAACACCAACATAACTTTTGTTCCTGTGCTTCCAAAACAGACATTTACTTCAGAATTTGGCTTCCAAACATTAAGAATGAGTTTTTTGGTAATCTAGGAACACTTTATTATATTAGTTAATCGAGTTAGCTAAAAAGCAGGATGGATGTTTGGTACGATACACACAAACAAAGGTAGGAGAGGCAACCCTGTAATGACGTCGCACCGACTCTGGAGAGAAAGAAACAGAAGAGAAACGACTGGAGGAATTAAATAATAATAGCATGATGTGGGAGAAGGTGAAAAATGGCTCTATTATGAGCCTAATAGAATTTCCTCTGGTCTCAGAGGGAAGCAGAATGGACTCTCCCCCCATCCCACTTTGCCTTTCCATCCACTCATCCGTCCATTTGCTCATGCAAGACAGATAATTTCATCAGTCTTCACTTAATTGTGTGGGTCTCAGGGAGAGCCTGGCTGTGTGTTTCAGCAAACAGAGGCAGGTGATGGGGAGGATTATGAGCAGAATAATAGAACCGAGTTGGAAACCGCATCAATTCATTGTTTAGATGGACAGCTTGTAAGACTAAGGGTTAGATTGTCCCCTTTGAGAACTGAGTGTAAGCACAGGAAAACACTTACTTACAGCAAAACTAAAACATTTTCAATTTGTTTGTGTAGATACATGAATAAATACACCTATGGTTTATTAATAGAAATCACCAGATGCTCCAGGAAAGCTAGTATCAAGAATCTATCCTAACATTTAATCAACACATGTAGAAACAAAGACTGAAAAGTGCACACACATTTTATAGATTGATAAAATCATTATTATGAAATGCAATTAACCTGCATTGATTTCAGTTTTACAGCAAGTTTTGCTGTAGGAGGATTTAGATTGTTTGAAACTGTTCAATGTGAAAGCAAACAGCACCAACTGAAAATGGACCAAATGTTGCAAAATTGGCCCCAATTTGAATCGAGTTTACTGGACTATCAGGTGTGAAAACAATCGGCAGTGGCGTTGAATAGTTGTCTTATTAAATCTAAATTAAATTAAGTTTTATTTATATAGCATATTTCAGCAGCAAGGCAGTTCAGATTGCTTTACATCATAAAAACACAAAATTAAAATTGAAACATTACATTTCTCCAAGTCCCGTCATCACACATCAAAATGTTGGTTAGAGTTTCATTTATTATGGTACAAAAGCAACTCTAAACAGGTGGGTTTTAGTCTAGATTTACAGTTTTCTGGTGCTTAGAAGCTGAATGCTGCTTCTCTATGTTTGGTTCTGGTTCTGGTGATGCAGAGCAGAACCAGAACCAGAAGACCTGAGAGGTCTGGAAGGTTGGTACAAAACCAGCAGATCTTTAATGTATTGTGGTGCTGAACTGTTCAGTAATTTATAAACTAATAGTATTTTAAAGTCTATTTTCTGAGCTACAGGGAGCCAGAGGAAGGACTTTAAAACTGGGGTTATGTGCTCTATCTTCCTGGTTTTAGTGAGAACAGCAGCAGCGTTCTGGATCAGCTGCAGCTGTTTGATTGATTTGTTGTTTAGACCTGTGAAGACGCTGTTACAGTAATCAATGCGACTAAAGATAAACACATGGATGAGTTTCTCTAGATCTCGCTGAGACATCAGTCCTCTAATCCTGGAGATGTTCTTCAGGTGATAGAAGGCC